>JABUIW010000124.1:7077378-7256360 GCA_013363375.1 Menidia beryllina | reverse complement strand
CTTTCTTTCTTTCTTTCTTTCTTTCTTTCTTTCTTTCTTTCTTTCTTCCTTTCTTTATTTATTTTTGGGGGGTATCCCTCAGCCTCAGCTTTTCTTTATAAAAACACGGTATAAAGCTGCTTTTTCTCTATTCTAGATCATCCTAAATTCGATGCACAAGTATCAGCCGAGGATCCACATTGTGAAAGCGGATGAAAATAACGGCTTCGGCTCCAAAAACACAGCCTTCTGCACGCATGTCTTCCCGGAGACTTCTTTCATCGCTGTCACATCCTATCAGAACCACAAGGTAAACTCCTGCTCTGCTTTTGGCTGCAGTCCAGTTTGGGATGCGGTAAACAGGAAACTTTAAATTCGCCCTTTCATGAAGGACATCTTTTAACTGGAAGTGTTTAAAGGGAAAGAAGCGACAAGCGACTTTCTGGAAGTTGGAGCTCTTAGTAGACGAGTTGAAGATAATCCGGATAAACCTCCGGCCTGATGCTCAGTAGCCTACGCCGGCGCTTAAACAATAGTACTCACTATTATCATTATTATAATACAATATAATATTTTCAAACGGTGCTTTTTTATTTTTTTTATTGTTTTAACTTAATTTTGGAGCAGTTAAAACGAGTCACGTAAACTTCGTTAACCAACTAATCTTAGATCTTTAGAATAATATACGACTTCTCGTTAAAATAAAAATAATTCTAATAACTTTTATTATTACTTGCATCCCACGTGTAAATTTTCACGTTCAACTGTCCTCTTTTATACGCCCAAATTCCTTTCTTACCGAGCGGAATTAATGTTAAACTCACATGAATAAACAGGCCTGAATCTGGATTCTATGGCACTTATTCGCCTTTTAAATCCTAAAAACATGTCTTACTTTTTATAAAAAGAACGGCCAATAACACTGTCGTTTGGTATAATTGTATTAGATTTAAATTAATGTAATTATTGAAGCTGCACAGCTTCTTTTTTTTTTCTTAGACTCTGTGATCACGCAGTCCAGATTTCAGAGGGGGGAAATCTTGGGAATACAAATATCTGTAAACAACGTCTGCGAGACATCATTTGGCCATGTGGACATATATGTTTCTAGTTTGGGGGATATTGGAAGAAGGGGGCGAACGCTCATAATGTCCCTGCAGCCAATCAGAGGTCTCTGCACTTCTGGGAACAGGAAGCACAAATGACCAACATTCTGTAGAAACCATTCATTATTTTCAAGCATGTTATTGGGGGCTCAGATCGTAACTCTGGGCTAATTATTTGGGCTCTCCAGACCTGCAGAAAAAAACAAGCATTTCTGATTTCCAGGCCTTTTACCACAACTGTTGAATCAAACAGTCAGACATCTGTCAGAGCAATATGTGCTGCAGGCATGTGTCCAATTCACCTGTTAGACTCTCAGCTAATGAAAATGGCCAAAGTTTCAGGTTACAGGTCTTTCCTGTCACAGCAGCAATTAAAACCCCCTTTTTTTTTTTCGAAATTGTGTTTTCTTGGGAAATGTGTTTTCTTAAGAATTTTCTCAAGCTGGAAAAGTGAATGCTGGCCAGAAAATCTACAGCTAAGTTCTATCTAATAAATCTTTTTCAAGCACTTCATTTCTTCTTTTGCAAAAATACCCCAATGTTTCTGGAAATATGTTTATGCAGGCCTCAGCTATTTTAATGAGCAACGTTTAGACATAGAGTCTAGTAAAACTACCGTCTTTGAAGTTGACTTTTGCCTGACTGTCTTGAGATCTTTTTTCCCCAATTCAATTTCAACCTATTTCATTCTCTGTGCTCTCTTTTTCCAAGCACAATCTAACTCAAATCCATTTAGCTGAATACTTAATGGTCATTCTCTAAATCCAGCAAGCTGAAATTGTATACATTTTTGTAAACAAGGGTTTCAAGCGCTAAATAAACTTGTAGTTGTTTTATTTTTAAAAATGTAGAAGTGATGAAAAAGAACATGAATTGTCTCCTTTCTGGCATGGATTAACAAAAAGCATGCATTGTGCCCACATGAGAGATTTTACAAGGTCTGGTGTAGGTGTCAGCCAGCGTGCATGCAAACCTCCAGTCCTGTCAGAAAGCTGAAAGCACTGCAAACTCATTAGCTTCCAGAAAGCATCGTTCTAGCAGGGATGTCCCTTGATTCTGCTTGAATTCTATGAAGGATCAACTTTTGATTTTGACATTATTCTGAGAAGAACAATTTACAAAGTATTTAGTATAGTTATGACAAATAATAACACCATGATATTATGTACAAATAACACTTTTAAAATAAGTGATGCATTCATTGCATCTTTTGTGCACGTGCTATATAACTTTCCAGTGTAATGATAAAGTATATGCACTGAAAATAGGGCGTATTGTGACATGTCTCTTTTTTATCTATTGAGCTTTGGGCCTCTAAAATCATCTAGACTTTCAAAAAAATGTAATATTTAATTCTCATAGGTTACTTAAGAGGGGTAAAATACCTACTTAAAACAATTTTTTAAAATTACAGTGGGCTTTATTGTCAACTTATAGAAAACATTAGGGAAGTCTGCCATCAAATAAAATGTTGCATTTTAAAAGTTTTTTTTCTTTCAAAGGTGTTTTTGACAAAAGACATTGGTGCATGTTTTGAAATTTTGGATTCATTCTTGTAATTCAATATCAAAACATGCAAAAAAAAAACAGCCATAAAAACTGTTATTGTTGTCATTAAGAAGCATTCTTTGTGTTTCAGATCACGCAGCTGAAGATTGAAAACAACCCGTTTGCAAAAGGCTTTCGTGGAAGCGATGATATGGAATTACACCGGCTGTCCAGAATGCAAAGGTAGCTTAAGCTAAGAACTGTCTTTTTTTTCCCCTTGTAAAACATGTTGCTCGTAAAATTTAATTGATCCGAGTTTCTGATATGTGGAAAGACTTACACAAACTGAATGATGTCAAATAAGTAGATAAATGTCACTTCAGTTAGGCAGAAATTGCTGACATCCTGCTCCCACTGTCACTTAACAAGCCCCACTTTAATCCTTCAATCACCCAAATGTAAGCCAGCCATGAGTGTTACTTTCAGTGAGTGTTATTTTCAGTGATGTAAGTGTAGATCTTGACTGTCAGCCAGTTTTCATGCTGAAGACTTTTATGACTGATCTGGCAGAACCCCTGAAACACGACTGTAACATCTACCTTCCACACAGCTTTCTTTTTTTTTTCTTTTTTTTTTCAACCAGGATGTTCCAACTGCTCATGTGTCTGCTGCATGTGTGTGTGTGTGTGTGTTCCCACGTGTGTGTGTGCGTGTACGTTCATGTTGAGCTAGTGGATATCACTTGATCATACAGCCAAGGCAGTACACGGCTGCATCGCTCTCTGTTATTCACTCCAGATGAGGGATGGAGTATAAGTCCACACTGCATGGAAAACACTTTTTCAAAGGAGAAAATCTGTTTCTGAAAAGCCTACTCCCCCCTTTTATGGGCAGCCAGTGCAGACACTGAGGGTTTCCAAATCAAGAAATCCCAAATCAAACAAAACTGGAATAGCTCTTTGGCCTTTGTACAGGGCCTGGAAATCCTGCATCCTTTCCTTAACTATTTTCTAAACTCCAAAACATTTTTTTTTGCCATGCAGGAATTTCCGACGAATGTAACAATTTATGTTGCAGTGAAAATCTCACAACACTTGGAAGTCTTTAAAGTCTTTAAATTCTTTTTTCAAATTGAAAAGTTTGATTGTACTGGACACACATTAAGCTGCTTTAAGTAGGTGTGTGCCACAGGATAATGCAACGGCTTGAGCGAGTGCTTTTCAGCTATCAAAATTTGTAAAATGTATAGAACATGGTGAGAGTCCAAACCACACTATCAATCATACATGCCTTTGTCCAGTCTTTGTCTAGTACAGTGAGTATTGCACGTCTGCTCTTGGTTACACTTTTAAGGGGAGGGCTGATTGCAAAACCAGGTCACTTTTTCAACTCAAGCTCTTCCTGAAATCAAAGAACCAAACATACCACAATGATCTATTGATGGATCTGTTGAATTAATAGGAGTAAAACATATTCTGGCATTTTTAACAGAAGGTTATTCCCCCAGAGGAGTGTGTCTTTGTGGGTCCTGAGTGGTAGTGACTGTATCTGAGAACAGGTCCTGTAGCAGTTTTAGCTGCACGGATGAAAAAAACTGCATCGCAGAATGGAGTATTTTCTTTTTCTATAAGTTCTTCATAGATGTTTTCTATTGACTGTGCTTATGTGTGTGTGTGAACATAGTACAAAGGAGTACCCAGTAGTACCTCGAAGTACTGTGCGACAAAGAGTTGGATCCAGCCAGAGTCCATTCAGTGGGGACATCCAAGGAATGGCCACACCAAGCACCCTGAGCTCTCAGTACTCCCAGTGTGAGAACGGGGTCACAAGCACCTCACAGGACATGCTGCCGCAGTCCGGCTCCTACCCTCTGCCCCATGAGCACAGCCAAGAGTACCACTGTATCAAGAGGAAAGGTAAGAGACTCTACTGTAATCCCTGAAGGGATCAGATTAAATGCTGGTGGCCTGGAAGAGATTTATTTGACATGTCTTAAAAAAGACTACTTTAGTAAGCTAATAAGTTAACAAAAGGTTAGAATGTTGCATCAGAAACACACTCAAAATGGGTTTTGGTAACGAAGAGGTAATTTTCTTAATTTTTACACCATTAAACAACTCCCGTCACCTTCTGTCTGACACGTTTGGCAGCTGTTACCCATACAACAGGCTCCCGCTGCATGATTTGTAAAAGACAGCAGTGTGCTGTACATGCACTTTTAGGGGTTTAGTGTCAAACTATCCACCAAGTGTGTGTCACACAAATGGTTTTTAATGGCAGGGTTGATAATGAGAACTTTCAGTAAGTTAAGGAGCATACATGATTCTAGAACCTTTTTATACATAGAAGAAAAAAGCCAACTGAATAAATTAACAAAGAGAAAACTGCGACCTTTGAATATGCTGTGATCTCATTTTCCAGATTTCAAAATCGGCATTGATAATGGACACTGTGTGTGTTTGTCATTTATATTAGGAAAATACACACCAAATTTAAGCAAATTACATTGAGCAAATATTAGATTTAGGCTTAGTTAATAGTGGAGATAATAATAATAAATTAATTCACAGTGATATCTGGAAAACTCTATGGTAACAAAATAGCTGGCTCTTATCTTTCTGTTTTAATGAAGATATTTTAACTCGTTCCAGTAGCGTGGAAGCAAAAAAAGGCTATAATCCTCTCCACAAGCCACTGGTATAATGCAGAAATTCATCAATAGGTTTATAAAAGCTTTATTTTAAAAAAGCTTACAAGAATGTTTACAAAAAAAATGATCATTTTAAAAAATGCACTTCATTAACAGTCAACATATAATTGTACTTGCAGTGGAGGATGACTGTCACTCAGGTGAGCACAGCTATAAGAAAGCCTACCTGGAGAGCTCTTCCAGCGAGGAGGACCATTACTACCGGCCTGTTGGCTACGCCCAGAGCCTTAGCCTTGCCAGTGGGCCCTACCGTAGTGAATCCAGCCAGCGGCAGGCCTGTATGTATGCCAGCGCCTCGCAAGGCGCTGAACCTGTTCCCAGTTTGGAGGACATCAGCTGCAACACCTGGGCCAGCGTCTCGCCTTATGGCAGTTGTTCGGTCACCACCATGCAACCAATGGAGAGACTGCCCTACCAGCACTTCTCTGCTCACTTCACCTCAGGCTCTCTGGTGTCCAGACTAGGTGGGGTGGGAGGCCACGCCTCTCCCCAACTGGGTGATGGCCACCATGCAGCGATGTACCAGAGCTCCATGACCCACCAGACGCTGGGCCGCCAGTGCAGCCCTGGGGCTGGAATCCAGTCACCGACAGCTGGCCTACAGGGAAACGAGTACATCTATACACATGGCATACCGCGCACACTATCACCACATCAGTACCACTCTGTGCACAGTGTCAGCATCATGCCAGAATGGAGTGAGAACAGCTAAAAGAGATCACACAAAAGGACCAAGTTAAGGCAAAGTTTAGACAAATTTATATTTATATTTTTAAAGATACGTTCCTATTCATCTTAATGAGATCAGTGTTGTCTGATTGAGAACACTGAAGACTCGTAAGGTGGTGACAAGGACAGGAGGCATCTTATCACTTAAGTAGTTTTAACAGCATCTGCACTTATAAGCAAGAGACATAAATGTGGAAGAAGAGAACGTGGAACAGAACATGCACAAAGACTGCTGGGGTGCAGAGAGCGCTGACATTAAACAGAGGAGCAGAAATGCTTCAGATGCTTGCCCTGCAGACTCGAGGATGTCTGCGCTCTTTTCTAGTGTTGTGTTTTTGGATGTCGTTGACCAGTGAATATATTTCTTAGATTTTTTTTTTTCATCAAGTTCAAAATTCTTGTTGTGTGTTCATGTCCTGAATTTGTGTTTTTCTTCAGTCACATTGGTTCTCATTTTCTTTGAAGTTTCCGTAGTATATGTACCTTGTAAAGTGCTATAAGTTGGGGGAAATTTTAACCAGATGTGAGTTTTTGTTGTGGGTCTTCAGTGCTTGTTCCTAAATTTGTGTCAAAGTTTTTCTATTTTCGCCTTCTGTCTGAGATCATTTACATGCTTACATTGGTATTGGTGAAAATCAGGAGTGCCACAGCTTCTCTCTGAAATAATTTATCTATAACAGACTTTTCCAGGTGACTACCACCTGATCAAATAAGGCAATGGCATTGTCAAAACTCCATAATTTAAAGCAAAGTGCTGACCATGAGATCAACATCAGAGAGCTAGAATAATGCCTTCTTTTTTTATCAGATTGCTAGCTGTGCTCGAGCCAGTTTCTGCCGGGATGCCTTATGAAGCCTATCCAACATTTTGGCAGATTTGAGGCATTGAAGCTTTATTTATATAAAGCAGATCAAACTTTCTCTTGAAAAACTCTCCGTTGCTGTGTACTCTAATGGTCACCCATTGTGTAGACCCTTAGGGTGGATCAAAACCTTTAATCCATGTAATGTGTGGAACCTCTTTAGTCGCCTGTTTTGCATCAGTGGAAAACCCAGGTTACCCCAAAGATAATCCAAGATTTGATGGGCATAATGTCATTCAAATAGCTAGTGCTGAGTTCTGAATTTAAATCCAGAAAGGTAAAGGAAAGCTTTGTCTTAGCACTGTACTACCAACATTTACTGTGTATATTTACACAACACTTACACATGACTCACCAACCACACGTCAACTAAATCTTGCCCAAATTTAAAAGTACTGTGTATGACAGGATATGTGAACAAAGTGCCAAAAAAACAACGGACTATCGGAAAGTGAAAAATGAGAAAATGTTCTTATCAGTCATTTAAATGAACCGTTAATATGAATTAAATGACAGAATTACACTTTCGCTCACCAGGCTGTGAATTCAGGATGTGTGACCAACATTCAAACACTGCAAGTTTGTCTTCTCTGTCCACACGAGGCTTAGAGTTCATGAACAAAGCTGTAAAGTCACACAATGGAATTTGGCTCATTTTGCTCTTTTACCCCCTTAAATTGAATAATGTAACCCCACTGCAATAAAACCAGTCTCCTGAATGTGTTGTCATGTTGAAAAAAGCATCAAAGATGCCATCTAAATAACACAGAATATCAAGCGATGAGTAAAACAGTGCTGTTAGGAACTGAAAACCAAAGTCATGAACTGTTGTATCTCAGCTACCAGGCAGTCCAAGGCAATTTCAGACATAGGAATGTACATAACAAAGGTCAGTGTAGATAAAAAAAGAAGAGTCAGAAGCATAGCTATAGGGTTAAAAAATATCCAGTGTTGCTTCAAGCGTATGAATCATTCCCAGCTACTCAAAGATCAACAGATGGAATTGGCTAAAGTGACAGCATAGTTACAGCAATAGTCTGAAACTCCAATTAAAATGGCAGATTTGGTCAGTGCTAATGCTATGTCATCATCTTGACATCCTTACTTAGATTTTTAAATGTTCAAATACATTTACCCACACATTTTGATACAACTGCAATAACTAGTCCATGCTGTGGAGGAGAATAAGTTTAAATAAATAAGAAGAAACTGGTTTTATGAGGATCCTTTGTTTTATTTTCAAGCAAGCGCTTGCCATTTTCTGTACTTTTCTACCTGAGGTTCAAAGATAGTCTGTTCTGTGACACTTTGTGGTGTTGTAAAGAGCTTCACAATGTGGTCTACACACGCTTTTTATAAAACTGGGAAAATGATAACGGACATTTATTCACAGAGATGGTAGAACCGAACAGCTCTGACACTGAAGATGAAGAAGCAATCCACAAATCTGAGTAGTCATTTTACAGGGAACTGTGCCTCTGAACCTCTTTAATCTGCATTATTTTGATATGTAGAAAAAAAAACTACAGGGTCACATTATCATGGTGTTGATATATGGATATCATGATGTTTTCTTATTTAACAGATCAAACTGCTTTGGAATTTTGCTCTTTTTCAAACATGAAAACTTTGTTTTTGTCGAGATACTCCTTATCTTCGTGCAAGTACTAATGGTGTATTTTATGCAGTTTCATGTTGTACCCAGTGAATGTGTGTGCTCTAAATATTTTGAATTTGATCCTCGAAATGGCACTTCAGACAGTCAAATTTATAAAGTATCAATTGGACAACATACAGAATGTAAATCATATTTACTTCATACACATCATAAAGCAATGATTAGTTTCACCATGCAGATAGGTGAATGGTAGAGGTATGTTATACATGTGGACAAAGACTAATCCTTAAGTGCTTGTAGTTGGTAGAATGTTATTTGTCAATAGTATTTATTTTTCAACAATGTAAATCAGTTTGCTCTTGCATGTATCAAAGATAGTTGGTCCATTTCCTTTTTTATAGCCTGCTTTTTATGATTGTATAGTATTTTCTAATCATGCCTATATAAAACAGAAGAGATTACTATACAACTGTCAAAAAGTATCAAAGTAAGATCGTCAGACATGAAAACATCCATAACTGTGTAAATAAAACTGTACATAACAGAATACCTGCAATAAATTTGAAAAAGGAAAGTCTTGCCTGAAATACACTTTTTGTATTTTGTAGTATTTTTTATCATGTCGTGTTAGGCATTTTAGATGTTTCCTTTGCCATTTGAACCCATTGGATGGGTAGTTGAACCATTCAGGGGAAGGCACTGATTCGTGTCAACCCAAGTTTTGCCAAATTGTTTTGTGTTTTTGAATTGACCTTTTTATTTGTAGAAGGGACAAGAAAAAAAATCATTGGGTCACTGAAGAAAGTGCAAGGATAGAAGCAAAAATAAATGAGAGGGAAGGAAATAAAACAAGCAATTAAGGTATATGTGGCACATACCGGTATTACTAACTTTGCAACAAGTTCTCCAATCAAACATCTGTTCATTCCCTACAACATGGCTTAATGCAAAGATTGTTAGTTATATGAACCAAAAATCATTTTAAATAGATTGAAGAAAAGTGGGGAACTGCTCTATGGTCAACTATATTTTTGGGGGGAAGTCAGGGAACCTGCAAATTTTTTATTAAAAAAAGGAGGGAGATCATCCAGCCTGTTCAAAGCATTCAGTTCGAAACCCATCTTTGATGGGAGGGACCTGCTTTAATGCCTGTGGCGGTGGTGTCTTACACATCTGGATAGGCACCACCAGCATTGGAAGGAATAAACAGGTTTTTGTGCAATACATGCTCACAAACAGATGACAACTTTTTTAGGCCTACCATCATCTTTAGCCAGACGATGCTAAAGCACATACTGCCTCCCTTGTCACAAAATGGCTTCACAGAGTCTGGGTGCTAGACTGGGCTAGGCTTATCTCTTAGAGAAAACATTTGGTCTGTCTTTAATTCAAAAACAAAATCAAAGTATACCAGGTCTGTTGTGGAGCTTGGGTGTTATGGCAGACAATAATGGGACAAAATTGCTCACCTGGGGAATGTGGCATTTTTTATATTTGATTATTTATCTATGTTCTGTTCTGAATTCAATATTTGTTCACGTGATGATAGAACATCTAACTTCAATCTGTACAATGTGTCATTTTTAACAAACATGGCATGATGTCAATTAAATCGAACTGCTGAAATGATCCTCATTGTTTCCAGCATGCCTTTATCCAGTAGATAATCCAGGGGATTAAATGTCTGCAGTCTAGACAACCCTTCTATCTTGTGTTCCTCAAGAGCTACCACCCCCAATAAATCTCTTACACACATGTGTGCGTTAAGTACTACTAATGGGGGAGCTTTCGTGGTAAATCATATTGTACTACAGCAGAGCAGTTTAGGCTTCCAATCATATAACATTTTTCATGAACCTAAATGCTGCAATTATTTGTGACACTGATTCAGAAACAGTGAGTCACTTTCAAACATGCATAGACACAAACTAGATTTACCTGTTGTCAGGCTTGACCCAACTTTTTTCTTTTTTCTCACACATAGCAATTGTCCATTAGATATATTACTTTTGCTTGTGTGGAGCTTTGTTATAACTGAATGAATACTTTCTTATAATGGAATGAGTCTTTATGTGTTACACAGTAATTATACCAACCACAAAACGGGCATGAAGCAGCTTTCAACTTAGTCATTTACTGTATCGCTTGGTATCTTGCATATAAAGTGCTGCAAATGTAAGTAAATCATGCATTTTGAGAATTAATGCTAAGCAATATATTCAGGACTTGTTTTTTTTTTAAATGCCACAAACAGCCGCAAAACAATAGTTAATATTATTGTAACAATCAACTACTCCATTTTAAAATTCCAACTCGGCAGAAGTTTACAGCATCTAAGGTGTGCATATTTCTTGGTCGACGAATGAAACGTTGCCACATGTAAAAATGTAATTGTCCTTTTACTGTCTGCAGTCAACATGGCTTCCCACCCTGCTGATGCAATAGTGACACACTCATCTTCTCAAGTTAAGCCATTTTGTCGCTTCATCATAAAAAAAAGAACAACTGTCAATGATAAAATTAACAATAACTGAAATTACTTAGCTGACCAGGATTGATCGTGGTATCACGACCAAATTGAATAGAACACAGAAATAGATTGGGATTTTCACTTGGTGTGTATTTTCAATTGTCATGCCACTTGTTTGCTTTCTTCTGTATGATGGAATGGAACTATTGAAAAGGCTTGTTTCTTTTATTACCCTTACTACACGAAAAGAGAAGACTTTTGAAAGTAAGATGAACAAATAGATAATTGTTCATGAACTTTGTTTCATAATATCCTCCCGGTTTCTTTTTAGCTCCCTTCTATTTTTTTCTTGCTGTCTCTGCCTCTTCATCCCCTTTATTCCCTGTGATCCTGGTCCCAATCCCTCAACTACCCCTCTGCTCCCTCCACCGCCCCATGGCCAAACACCATGACCCAGACTCCCTGCCTCCTTTGATGTGAGTGATGTGACCCCTGTGCTCCAGATGCCCCCTCACCGCCAGTCTTATCCTCTCTTCGAGAACCGGTACAGCCCACAAAGAGGACCAGTCATTAACCTTGTACAACCCAGGCCTCCCCTCCACTGCTTAAACACATGATGTATCACAACACCCACCCCCATGCATCCCCCCCAAAATTCACCCAAACATGCATGTGTGGGCGAGAAGCGATGATGCAACGGGCTCTTTAAACATTTAAAGAACGGGTCAGCTTTTCAAAGGGAGGAGCTGGAACCTTTGGCCACTGCTTCAGTTATCATGGTCAGCAGTGGAACGTCTGGTGATACGTCAGAAGGAGAATTAATTAATGTCCGATGAATGGAAATCCTCAATAATGAATTAAACATCACACTGGTACTTCACCAGTTTATTTGGACGTTTTGTGTGTGTCTTTGTCAGTTTGGGATTACAAAAAAATAAAGAAACAGTGCTTTTTACCAACAAACGGATAGATCATGAAGATGGTTGAAAAATGTCTTGAAGTAAATTGTTTATCATAATGCCTTCACTCTGTGTTGAAGACACAGCACTGAATTCCATCTCAAGTGTCTTTACATTGACCTTAGATAATTTTTTTACTCGAGCAGAAAGAAAATTAAAACAAGTCATCTGAAAGTAATGATGAATCATGCCCTCAGCCAACCTTAAATCTTAAACCTAAACAAATCACGGTCTGGGTGCTCCACATGACAAAGGAGAAGACAGAAAGAACAAGAGCATTCCTCAGAGTAGATAAACGAGGGGGGGTACTTTATTAAGATGTACTGAAACACAGATCACCACAGATGGATGACTGCCTTCTTACACAAAGAGGGGTTTCAGCGAATTGAACCCATCTCATGCAGGAGTCCCAAACATCTGTTTGAAAAGTCAACCTGATGCAACTATATGCCTTTCATTAGTGACTGGAAGCCCCTTTTGAAAACTATCAGACAGCAGGCGAAGACTGTCACAATCTAGGCTCCACAAGATAAAGAGAAAAAAAGGGAAAAGAGAAGGCCTCCTAAAAACCATAGAGTTTTGCTTCCTCACACAGTTCCAACAATGAGGCACAAGTGTAGTTCTCAATCGACAGAGCATCTGGGCAATCCAGTTAAGGAGGCAATTGCCAATATTGTTCTTGCTTGAAGGAAAAACAATGTCGAGCACTGGCTCATTTCCAAGATGATGTTTATACCTGGCCTCTGGCTTGTGGTGGGATAGCAGTGGTGGCCGCTCTGGAACTGGAACGGCCTTTTATCAGATAACACATTTTCTGGTTCATGTAAAGATGTCCTGCATTTCAGCAGAGACATGCATCACTATGATGTGAAATTTGCATCTGTGCACGGCAGCCGTCTTTTGCCTCTGTAGCCAGTCGAAACAAGTCCTGGGATCTGAGCGCTGACGTGGGAGAACAGGCGCTTCCATCGCCCACCATTCAGTCTTTCAGCACCACTCCTGGCCAAAATCTTGGGGAGAGTGTGGGAGGGGAACAGGGAGGGTAGGGAGCTTCCTCATGATGGAGGAAGACAGGGATGGTGCATTGTTGAAAGGCTGAGACTCAGAGTGTCTCAAAGCCAGAGAGACGAAGAAAAGCTTATTAGGCTGTCCATGTGGACACATAAATGTGCATGTGTGAAAATGTATGAGTGTGTCCTATGTGAGTCGTCCCCCAAATAAAAGTAATCTTACAGTTACATAATTCTGGACATTGTTGTGGTTTCTCCAAACAGTAGAAGCAAGTTAAAAGCTACTCCATATGACAATGGAGACACGTTTCCACATTTAGGATATGCAGTTTCTAAAAGGGTTCGGCAATTTGCTTCATCAGGGACACGGAGAAACACAGTCAAATATATTTTTTGGGCTCAGTTTAACAGATTATGATCACTAGGAATTGTGGTGTTCCAGTATGGCATATGAATATTTTTTGACAGTCCATTTGTCTAAATTAGATAATTACTAATCATCAAGGAATATTGCGATGAAGAGTAGCTTCATTACGCACCACAGACCAATGTGGAGGTGAATTCTAACACTTATTTTGAAATTTGCCTGCTTAGTTTCTGCTTGGGAATCTGAGAACCCAAACACATGCAAACCCCGGATCAGAAAAGCCAGCAACACAGCAAGTTATTTGATAAAGAGCTGAGTTATTTTCATACATGAGATACTGTATTCAATGAGTCACCATTACATGCAGTTTACATGGAAACTTTTTGACCTCGTGATGGTAACAAACATAATTGTAAAAATGCAGGAAAAGAGCCATAGTGAGCACATGAGGTAGGCAGCTAAAAAATGTACATTTGTGTGCAAAAAATGCACAGTACATTGGCAGTGGATAGACAGTTTAAGGAATATCCCCTTATGTAGATGTTTAAATGGGTTTATCTATCAATGTGATACTCAGTGATTAGTTGAATGGGTGATTTGTGATATTTATGCCTAAGAGACCAAAATGAAATTAACCAACTGACTGCACTGCGGAGACCATATAATAAGAAAATAGATTGAAAGGAAGAGAGAATGCAACTAGGAGGGGAAAAAAACTCCAATCACTTTCATGTCATAAAACAATGTTTAAGAACTTGTGAGAAAAAATGTTTTTATCATGTTAAAGAATATTGGGAAACCCTTTATGAATTTGTGCCAAATCAATTTTGCCGTAACTTATGAGATTTTTACATGACAGATAGATTATGACTTTCCAACTATTTTTATCATAAAGACAGTTCACTTGAGAGAAATATTATGTCTTACCAATCATGCAGATTAGTGGAAAGAGCGCACATGTATTTATCAAAAACATAATGACATCTTCGTAAAAAATATTTTTAATCATTGTCCACATTAATCAAGATTTGATTTTAACATTACATTTCCATCACACAAAAAGGTTTCACTGGAATGCAATAACAGGACATTTTTAACCAAAAAGCTGCTCTTAACTTCAGCTCTCGGGGGTAACTAAGGTTGAGCGAAATTATAGTATTTGCCATATAAAGCTATCATATGAAGTTTGAATGAGTGGTTAACCTTGCTAAAATCCAATCCATCCTTGTCATGAGGATACAAGGCAGGGTAGATCATAAGTGTAATAATGTCAAAACTGAACCACTGGAAAATGACCTCCAGCTGTCTCATCATTAGAGCTGATAAGGCACCAGGGCAAGTCTGCTTTCATTTCTCTTCCAGCCTGTGGGATTCTGTAATTCAGACTATGGGGAATGGAAAATACAGAGCAATCATTTTTCTCATCTACCTAGGAAATGTAGTTTTTCCTTACAAAAAAACACTGAAAAACTTGAGCCTTTGAGACTCAATCTGAGCCTTTGTATCAGCTTGGACCTGAAGGATTTTTACATTACATACAATTTTACATACAATTTTGATGTCAGTAAAAATAAAAAAAGCAACAGAATTCTGTAAGCACTCACAGTTACCAAATTATTCAATTTTAATGGCTGGAATAGGAGCCAATGTAAACATGCTAGGCATCTTGGTGCCTTTTGAGAGGGAGGTCAATGCTCCTCTAATAGCCAACTGGGTCAAGAGCTCTTGATGTCACATTTCAAAACCACTTTAACAGTTTTGGAGCTTCTCCATCATTCTCCACATCACAGTCATTGTGATCTATCAGTGTCTCACAATGTATAGTGTACATGTCCATGTTTACAAGGGCAGTGACTGTAAAACATTTCAGTTCTGGAACGCAAATTTTTTTCTGTTTACTTTTGTGTTTTGCTCAATCTGTTCTCATTTCCACCTATCACATGTTAATGCTTTATGTGGAGTCGGCTGAGTCAGTATTGAACACAGAGGATGGCCCCAAACCGATACCTTTGATCATTGTACTGAAAGGAAAAGTAAAAAATGTTGCAAACTTTTTTGCACTGAAATATTCTTAGTACTGGTTGGTACCGCCAAACTATGATACCCCATTGCACTTGGCATGGGTTTAATTGCGTAAGGAAGTGTTACAGAAAAAAAGGATGTCTAAGGATGTCTAAATATAAAGAGATTTGGGTGTCTGTTGTGGAAAAGCCCCAAATTTAAAATGGTGTTTTCCTGTGGCAGTTTACCATTGATGGAGTTGATTCATCACTTACTGGGGTAGAAATAAAGCTCAAAATTTGTGGCTGAGGAGCAGCTCCTCAATGTGATGGGCAATGAAATGCCTTCATCGTCATGAAATTTATAGATGCTGAATGTTGAGGACCCAACTGCAAGTTAGCCAGACAGAAAGTCGGGGAGTGGAGATACATTCAAAAAGCAAATGCTTTTTTTTAAACAAACAGAAGGCTCTGCCAAGGCGGCAATAAAAAAAAACAAGCTCAACCAGACCAAAGGAAGGAAATACTGACAAGAAGAAAATCACAAGATGTATGAGTAACAACATAAAAAGATCTGGCAATCCTAGGAAACCCAGGAAGATATATAGGGTGGAAGTAACAAATGAAAAGCGGGTGAGCCGACAAAGTGGTAAATGTATTATACAATGTAATATTGTTTATCTTTTTTAAAACAAAAGAGGAAAATAACCTCATTGTAAATGTTCTGACTGATGGGAGATGTTGCTTAAAGAAGGTTGCCTGGGCAGTGACCTTACATGATCCATTACCAGCAGGACACAAAAAAGCTGGTCATACAAAGCTGTTGACAGAGCAGCACTGCCACAACAGTGTAGCACACCTTCGTACAAAAACCGTACTGTATACTATAAGCTTCGTGACTACAGCCATTCATTTACAGTATAGGAATACTCAACAGGGAGCTTTGTAACTGCTGGGCAATCGATCCCATGCCTACAGGGATACTGAACCCAATGGTAGCTAGGCACAGCCCGGCCTGACCCCTCTGTGCCTTTGTAGACAGTGTGCCAACACAGCAGGTCAATATGTCTAGATGTAGCAGTATGGGGCCATCACATTTTGGGACAGCAAGTTGACTCTTCATGCATGGCATGGTCTCAAGATGATGGTTTGGAGTAATTATGTTAAATCTGTCTAAAGATTAAACATTCGCTGAAATGTATTAATTGATGCAAACAGCAAGACATGTCTATCTCCTTTCAAAGTAATCTGCTAGGCAAATAAGCTGATATAGAATTTATCTGACTAGGTCACCTACCTTTCATTAATAATTGTCTAACTATTGCTTTGTGAGGTGACAGGAAAGGGTTTGTCTCATGTGGGATTGCAGTTTAACTCAGAAACATGAACAGAGCTGACTTGTGCTGGGAATATGTGAAATAGCGTCTCTCTGTATTAACACCAACTAAAAATCCATACATTCTACTCTCACGAGACACTCTTAGCTGCTTGTGGCAACATATTGATCTTCCTAAATGCAGGTGTCTGCATGTTGCTTTTGGAGAGACACTGTGACCTATCTGCGTGCCGGTATACCCCCCAACCCCCTCTCTACCCCTCCCCCTCTACCTTGGGCTTCCAATGTCTCTGTTCCACCATCCAGGCAAAGCAGTCAGCGTAGCACCTCCACAGAGGCCAATGTGTGACTTGATGGCATCAATAAAACTATCGTCTGAAATGGACTTCCATCGCGCCCTGCACAGTTAGCCTGGCCATCTGCGATGAATCACCTTGATAAAGGCATGCCCTCGAGGAGAAAAACACTCAATATCTCACCAGTAGGTTTTCTTGGATCCATACCACTTCATGTTTCTTTTTCTTTTTTTTTCCTTTTTGGTATTCAGTTGTTTTTTTTCTGCTTTGTACTCCAGGTCTAGAGGGTTGTGTGTTATTCAGCTACAACACGCACGGAGTGAAGGCTCAGTCGGCTTGAAAAGCAGTAAAGCCAAAAAGTGAACAGCAGATGAGTGACAGTAAAAAAGAAGTGACAGAAAAACTTTTGAAACTGAAAGCTTAGCCTCTAATGGCTTTATTGATTTAGCATTTGGCTGAGATGAGTGCAGCTGCAAAACTGAAGGTAAAGGTACATTCCAGGATATCTAAGATCTGAGGACTACTGAGCTTTTTGTGTCTGTGAATTAGCTGCTCTATTTTTATCTTATCACTGACAGGTTGTTTGGTTTTTGTAACAGCTTATTATCTCAGCATGTGAAAAAGGTGACACTTTTCTAAATGAATGTGTGACAGTGTATGCAAGCAGAGAGAGACATAGAATTTTATCATGTTGGTGGTCGTCTTTGCTTCTTTTAAAAATTAAGATAGATAAATCTGTGTTTGGTGACACACTTATTTCCCAAAAATGTTGTCAATAATCCCATTTAAATGGTTTTATAATCTCTGGTTCATCAGGAAATTGGGTTGTTTAATCCCTCTTACATATTTTTACATGATTGGAGAGGCACAATTTCCTCACTAATAATGAGTGCTGACACAACATGAGTTAAAAGAAAATCACATCTGTTTTATTGCCATCACTAGAAATTAGTTTTCGAGTTGAAGCCACTTAGGGTTTAACTATTTTAATCTAATGGTTGACATCTGACAGTAACAATATGGAAGACACCCCACAGTGCCATATCCAAACAGTGCACTATCAAGACGGATGAGTCTGAGACGACAATAAATAGCTAAAGTCACTGATAACACAGCAGACAGACACCAGCTATGATCAATTGCTTTTTAAATGTTGCTGGCAAACTGAAATCTCTAAGTGATGATCTTTCCATTAAATTTATGGATAGAAAGAAAGAAAGAAAAAAACAGAGAACGGGAAAACTTTTTTTAAACATTTAAAACACTTGATCTGTGAGGTTTTGATCTTATTTTGAGGAGAAGAAAAAAAGTAGGGTAGCACATAGAGGGAAAAGAGAACAGCTAACATGAATAAACATAATGCATTTCACCAGACTGAAACTTAACTAATGTATCCTTACTTCTTTCTTGGACTGTAGATAATGAATAGGAAAAACTTTTTTTCTATGTTGGACAAGTCATAGACTTTAAGTGTGGAATATTTTAATTAATTAAGTCAATAAGTACCATCAAGTACGAGTAACATAAATGTTTCTGCAGTTCTGTTCTGTTTGTACAAATTCTTCCCTATACGGTATAACTACTTTTCTTTTTCGTGCCTTCTAAAATCCAGACTACAGGTAACCTACATCTGTAGTGCTTGAGCTCTCAGAGCTGCAACACCTGGCGAGGGTCCAGAATGTGGATGAGATGGATGAGTGTGTGACAGCACTCTCCCTTTACTCACGCCAAGAGAGTCTCATTCTGAGCCATGTAATGTGTGTGAGTGTGTACTGGCTGTATAAACTCACCCAGAGGGACCCCAGGCTTGGGGGAGATAAAGACCTCTCCCAAAATGTAAACACTCTCTGAAGTGGCGAACGGGACAGCTGTAGTTGCACATACACACATTTAGAGAAATGCAATCCCAAGGTCAAGGTTAAGCGGTACTCTCTTTCAAGACTCACTTTCCCTCTTGATCCTCCATCTTACTGTTGGAACTGAAGTGCAGTTTAGTGCTGAAACATGGGCCACTTCGACAGTAGAAAAACACTGAGGGAATCCACAGTGCCAGAGCAGAAGAACAGGGGTGCTGAAAACACAATTATTAGAAACAAAGAGAAACATCCTGAGACATGGGTCTATAGTAAAACTCTGGAGAAAGGGAAAGATGGCATTTAAAGCTTTCAAGATAATACATGCATTTTGATTGAAAAAAGATATGTGAGGTTATAATCAAACAAACTTCTGTGATAAAAGAGGTGTTGAAGACAGGTAGAAATCTGTCTACAGATGTAGACTGGATCAGGGACTAAAGCATTTTTGTGATCACTTTTCATCCATGTACAGTCTGTCAGGAAAACGCTATGCCTTTTACAAACCCTGCAACCCTAACAACCCAGAGAGCACAATCTCAATAGTGAAGCACGGCGGTGGCAGCATCATGCTGTGGACATATATGTCATTGGTGCTGACTGGGAAACTGCAATTGAGTACATGATTGAGAACACTACATTTACTGGAATGGGACTTCCAACTGATAACCTATGGATTTCCTTAATATTGGTGTAAACTAGCAGAACCTGTCAAACATGAAGGAACTTTCACAATTTTGCTTTGAAGAACTGCTGAAGATGAACAAAGAAGAACTTGTTGCTAGATGCACCAAGTCATAAATATATACCCCAAGAGACTTGAAAATTGCTGCAAAATGTGGGCAAACAAAGAAACAACTTTAAGCATTAAGTTAAGATACACACATTTCATGTCAGCAATATCCAAATAAACAAATATCGTATGGGAAACTTTATGCTGAATGTCAGTGTACAGTTGTGGTCAAAAGTGTACATACACTTGTAAAAAATCATAATGTTATGGCTGTCTTGAGTTTCCAATAAGTTCTACAACTCTTATTTTTCTGTGATAGAGTGATCGGAACACATACATGTTTGTCACAAAAAACAGTCATAAAGTTTGGTTCTTTCATAAATTTATTATGTGTCTGCTGAAAATGTCACCAAATCTGCTGGGTCAAAAATATACATACAGCAACATTAGTATTTGGTTACATGTCCCTTGGCCATTTTCACGGCAACTAGGCGCTTTTGGTAGCCATCCACAAGGTCCTGGCAAGCTTCAGGTCGAATGTTTGACCACTCTTCTTGACAGAATTGGTGCAGTTCAGCTAAATGTGATGGTTTTCTTGCATGAACCTGTTTCTTTAGCACTGTCCACATGTTCTCAATGGGGTTTAAGTCAGGACTTTGGGAAGGCCATTCTAAAACCTTAATTCTAGCCTGGTTTAGCCATTCCTTTACCACTTTTGATGTGTGTTTTGGGTCATTGTCTTGTTGGAACACCCAACTGCGCCCAAGACCCAACCTTCGGGCTGATGGTTTTAAGTTTTCCTGCAGAATTTGGAGGTAATCCTCCTTCTTCATTATCCCATTTACTTTCTGCAAAGAACCAGTTCCACTGGCAGCAAAACATCCCCAGAGCATAATACTACCACCACCATGCTTGACAGTAGGCATGGTGTTCCTGGGATTAAAGGCCTCACCTTTTCTCCTCCAAACATATTGCTGGGTGTTGTGGCCAAACAGCTCAATTTTTGTTTCGTCTGACCAGAGAACTTTCCTCCAGAAGGTTTTATCTTTGTCCATGTGATCAGCAGCAAACTTCAGCCGAGTCTTAAGGTGCCTTTTCTGGAGCAAGGGCTTCTTTCTTGCACGGCAGCCTCTCAGTCCATGGCGATGTAAAACACGCTTGACTGTGGAGACTGACACCTGTGTTCCATCAGCTTCCAAATCCTTGCAGACCTGCTTCTTGGTGATTCTTGGTTGACTCTTGACCATCCTGACCAATCTCCTCTCGGCAGCATGTGATAGCTTGCGTTTTCTTCCTGATCGTGGCAGTGACACAACTGTTCCATGCACTTTATACTTGCGTATAATTGTCTGCACAGTTGCTCTTGGGACCTGTAGCTGCTTTGAAATGGCTCCAAGTGACTTCCCTGACTTGTTCAAGTCAATAATTCGCTTTTTCAGATCCACACTGAGTTCCTTTGACTTTCCCATTGTAGCTTTTGTAGCTAAGTCTAATCACTGGGTCAAATGAGCCCTATTTAAATGGGCTCATGAGAAGTCAACAGCTGTAGTCAATCAGAATCACTTAGAAGAAGTGAAGAGGCCATGACATGAAGCTAATTTGATTGACACAACTCGCTACATCACCAAAATTGACATATTTTGTTGCTGTATGTATATTTTTGACCCAGCAGATTTGGTGACATTTTCAGCAGACCCATAATAAATTTATGAAAGAACCAAACTTTATGACTGTTTTTTGTGACAAACATGTATGTGTTCCGATCACTCTATCACAGAAAAATAAGAGTTGTAGAACTTATTGAAGACTCAAGACAGCCATAACATTATGATTTTTTACAAGTGTATGTACACTTTTGACCACAACTGTATATAAACAAAGGTTCTCACACAAAACTCCCAAGTGCTATGTATGCTATTACGGGGTTGACGTTTGTACTTTACAAAGTATCTTCTGCTAGGTCAGATTGCTGTGAAAACTGAAAGGGGACTGGTAGATTCTCCTTGTAATCTTTGCTTGTGTCCATCTTTATTATCTTACTCAATAGACAGAAGTGCATCCTGAGGTAAAAATACCAGAGCCTGCTTCCCATCAATGCGACGCTCTTATCTGACAATTGAAATGCAGCCACGAGGAAGAGCGTATCAGGGTGTGTTCACAGAAATTTAAATTTTATAAACTGTTTCTCAGTTTTTCAGAGCAGCAGAACTGGAGGAGGATTCTGGTGCTGCAAGATAAAAAACTATTTTTCATAAGACATGTGACATGTTTGATTAGATTCAGAAACAGATTTGGGTTTGACTTGAAACAGAAAGTCTTTGTCTGGTGGTATTAATAATAAACCATTTGGCATTCTTATCGGTCAACTTAATATGTATATTTGTCACAGTTTAAAGACAAGAACAGCCATCTCTGGAGACGTTACCCTGAATGATTTGCTACATATTTGAGTTCCTTGTTCAGGGGTGATGCACCTTTTACTCAGGATCCCAGAGGAGGCACAAAAAACGCCACCGAAGGCTGCAGAGTGTCCAGTGCCTCACACAGATTTGTCAAGCTGAAGTCCAGCATTTGTCTTCAGTGACTATGATGTTTTCTTTTTTCTTTATTTCTCTAGTGGCTGTTGTCACACTGGAATAAATATATTTCACGATCAAATTTAAACACTTTGGATTCAAATAGAGTCTACTATATTTACAGGTGGATCTGTGTTGATGTCCCTTCATTACAATACAAGGCGTTATCCATCTAAAAATGCCATTTTTATACACTCTCTTCACAAAAGTATTAAAATGTCTGTGAAAAACCTAATTGGTCATTAATTGGAGATCAGTTCACTTAGGATTATTAGCAATTCACAGAAAATTAATATTTCATTAAGGATACCGTAATGTTTTAGTTGGGAACAATTAACTTTCCACAAAGTGAGAGCGGCATATTCAAACACTTTCTTTGTGTCCATTTCTGATAGACAAACACTGATCTAAACCTGCCTTTTGTTGCTTAAGGTGTTCAAAGTTCAAGGACTGAGATATAATATGGTTTTCATCATATAACTTACAGTGTGATTTTCTTATTGTTAAATGGGTTTGTTTGTTGTTTTTTTGGAGCATCCCTGTTTATGATGAAGTATGTATCAAACAAGTTAATTTTTCCTATATATTCCACTAATTTCTTACTTCAGTTTTGTTGTTCCTTTTTCTTGCACTCACAACACAGACTAGAATTGGAACAACTGTGCAAAGACATACTAAAATTTTATTTTTCTGCCTGACAATGCGAGAGGGTCAACAGGAACAACAATGTCCTTCTCTTGAGTGTAACAGATATCAATCCAGCACAAGGCGGAAACAAAGAGGAGCATTAGCTGTGTTTCAGAAAAACAAGGTGAGAAATTGCAGCTCACAGTTTACAGTAGTTCCACTCTACTGAGCTATTGATTTTGTCCCCAGTTTCCTAAGGCACTGGACACTCTGCGGCCTTTGGTGGCACTTTTGGTGCCTCCTCTGGGATGCTGAGTAAAAGGTGCATCGCCCCTGAACAAGTAACTCAAATATGTAGCAAATCATTCAGGGAAACATCTCCAGAGATGGCTGTTCTTGTCTTTAGACTGAGACAGTGGTCCTTTTTAACTACTGTTTGCATCCCTCAGATTCTTCAGTAACATAATGTACTTGCCGGATCATTTTAAGTCCCTTTTTTGGAGCATTGTGTGGGGACTTTTGTATTTCAAATACATTTTTTTTAACAGTATCCTAATTGTATGTTGTCACTCAGTCAAGACTTTTGGAAGCTCCCTCTGAAGACTGTTATCAAGAGAAGATTTCTTCCTACATTGTTGCATGAAAAAATGGAAGTACACCGAGGCATTATTAGCTTAACTTTAGTGCAGTTTTTTAATAGTCTTGTGCATGTTAAATACATAGTTTTGTCTTATTTTTCAGTGCTAATCCATTTTTTTAACCAGAGTTCTTTGATATATTTAACTGAAAGTCTTGCACAGACATGTAGGGGAGAGTTTGAATGTATAGAAGGAAGAATCGGTTTCAAAGAACAGAAACAATCAGGAGTTTTTCTGTGGCTCACAGATACGAGCAGCAGATTGGCAGCATGAGCATCCAGGGCATTGAGGAGCAGGCAGGCAGACGGGCAGGCGGCAGATAAAGAGGACGCTATTAGTCTCGGCTCATTGTGCCACTCTGATTTCTTTCCACTTCCTAATTGGCTGGCTTCTGGAGGCTTGGTGGACATATTTCAGTTTAAAGAGGAAAGCTCTGTGGGTCACAGGAAAAAAGAGGCTGAACTGACAGGTCAGCAGGCTGATGTCTACAGCATAGTCTTAGGTCAATGGTCAAACTAACATCAAGATAGGCTGTGGCAGTGTGGGTCAGCTCCTACACTGCAGAACACAATAAGTACGTCGGCAGACAGACAGGAATGTTCTTTGCATTTCGGCATCTTACTTAAATTAAGTTTGCAAAGACAATGAGGGAATTATCAATATGATTTGTTAAGGTTCATCTGAGCCATAATTTGCACTTACTTGACAGCTCTGAAGAATATACAGAAAATCTTAAATTGAAGAAGTAAATGATAATATATCATATCTCATTATGATGTCAGCTGTAAACACGTGATTCATTTAAAAACTTTTGGCATAAATAACAAGAAACCTTTGTACATACTCTGACATATCCCTTGACCATACTTAGCCCAAAACACCTTTGGTGTGATGGCCTATTTCTTTTTTCAGAACTGTGGCAATAGTGTTATTAAGCAACCATTCAGTTGCTAACTTTGTTTAGCTGTAATGCACTATAATTACAAGTTGGAGAAGAAAATTTCTTTCTAACGCAAGACAAAACTAACTCAAGTAATCCAATTATGAATGATCTATGAATTGCAGTAGTCAGAAGGCTTAGCTAGCTGACAACAGTCGTTAGGAGGGATTTGGTTTGTGCAACAGATCATGCAGGAATCACTACTCTCCTAACTAAATTAGCATTAGAATTCACCTCATGGAGATGAGTAGTCCTAAAACAAGATATTCTACCTTGCTCATTTGCACACACAAATACATGCACTCACACAGAAATGGAAGACAGTCTGCCTGGCACCAGACAGCAGTGCATGGCCAAATGAGATGTGTGAGAGCCCCCTGCTGCCAAGAGACGAACAGAAAGAAGAAACAAACCCTTTCTAATGGAGACATGACATGCTCGCCGGGGCGGAAACTCAAACAAACGATTAATGGGCCATGGAGCCTTTAGTACAGCACCAAATATCCTCCACTGCTCCCCCTCTCTGTGCTCCCTTGCTCTCATTCTGTCCCATGTTGGTCAAGGGGCTTTGACAATTCAAGACCCCAGACCTTTATCCAGAGGCGACACAGTTCTGATGCCACTCTACCCCGATTTTTCAGTAAACCCTGAAAAATCTAAGTGGACAAAAGTATTTCAGATAAATGTCATAACTAGCATGTCTGAGGGAGAGATATCTAATATTCATTGTCAGACTTGGAGCCGTGAGACTTTGTCACTGCTGATACTGCTTTAAGAAGAAGGCAAACGTCCAACCAATCAGCTGGAGCTATTTCAAGAAGCAACAGGTCAACTCCTTTCATGTCCTCTTGTGAACAGGAAGTCACCAACATCAGGTTTTTAAAAATTGTGACTTAGCACCAAATGAGACAACAAAGTTTGTAAATCCGCACAGAGGTGCCCAATTGTCTGATATTTTCTACAAACTTTTAATGTCCCCAAGAGTGGGTTAAATCTTCTTGAATTGAGAAACGTTTAATTACAGCAGTACGCCTTGACAAAGTTACTCACTGGTTGCAGAAACAGGATTTAAGAAGCAGTTACGGTGCCAGAAAGTATCTAAGCCACAGAGTAGTGTTGAATTTTCATGGAGCCATGGAAGGGCCCATCAGCTGGTGCTGTCTCATCCTACATCTGCTGGTGAATCCCCTCCCAAACCTCTGCTTGGCAACAAGTTGCAAAAGCAAAGGGGAAGAAGGGAAGCCCTTATGTTCATGTGTTTTGATTAGCAGGTAATGATCTTTGATCTAATGCGCTGACTGGGAAAGTGCGGCTCCCATAGAAATCCGGTGGATGCTTGGCCGACCTGGAGCCAGTGTCACTTCTCGTTAGGGCCTGCAGCTCCATGACCCCCATGTTGCCAGTCCCAGCCCCCTCCTCGCAGCATGAGCACCCTGCGTAATGATATCAATAGCAGCAGGGGTGCAATGAATACAAATCCGCGTGCAGAATGTTTGGACAAGAATTCGCTCCCAGCCCTCCCTCCTCCAGTACCCACTCACCACCACTCAACCTCTATCCCAAGACAAAGGACTACATTTAGCCGTAACATTGACGGTTGATTTCACACAAACTCGTGGCTTTAAAACAGTAAATGCATTAAACATTTCTAACTTAGAAATGTTTCAGAAATGTTTGAAATATTTTTTTCACATCTCTCGCCACTAATGTTATCAATATTGGGATTTATCGTCACTGTCAAAACAAGTGGGTTGCGATGATTTGTTTTGATTTACTCATGCAGCCAAAACCATTCATGTTGATACCTACATGACAGTGGTTACATTCCTAATTAGTGGAATATAAAATGCAGGTCTTCATCTCCATGAAGAATGGTATTTTACAAAAATGTTAAATGTAAAATAGGTTTTGCACTGCTGCAAATTAAGCATATTTATCAAAGTACTAACTTAAAAAAACTATGCATTATCAGACAACTTCATTAGTCATACACATGGTGTTTCTCTGACTGAGAAAAATATTTGTTTACATTATTTCACTGCTGCATGTAATATTGTGAAACAAACTCATGCGAACGGGTGGAAAAGAAAACCCATGACACAGTTCTACCTGAGGCCATCAAACACTCTGTGCAGTGTTGGACCTGGCACCAGCAGCCACCACATTTCCGTTTCTGGTATTGACACAGCCATTTAATGCTGCCTAACCAACCATGCCCATAACAAAGGTATGTTGATGGAGCTAGCCAATGAAGGCCAGAGTTAAATCAGGAAGGAAAGAAGCAATGCACTTTTTTCTGAATTAACAAGTCTGGAAAAGCAATAAAACCCCAGCTATGAGACCTGTTTACTATCAATTACGGCAGCACAATCCAGTCACACTGTGAGCAAACATACGTGTACTGTGGCCATGTGCTTCACAGCGCAGATTTCATGGCTTCTGCACATGCCTGCGCTCACCTTTTATTCGTGCTATCTGAACACGCCTCAGACATTTTCAAATAAGATTTCAATTAAATTCTTCAGTCTTGGATGTGCTTTTAAATGCGAAGAAAGGTTTTATCCCAGCTCACCACAACTTTAATATCTAATAATATCTGTTTTGGCGTTTGGATAACTCCTTACAGTTTCTGTGGTAGATGAGTTCTCCAACTTCCCACTAGCTGTTAAGAACAGAGAGACGAGCTCATCATTGGTGAATGAGCAGCCCACAGGAGTGGCTGTGACACCCTTTCACCATGTTTCAAATGGTGTCAGACCGAGAGAGCTGGCGCTCATTTCCAAGACATGCTCATGTCTCACAGTTTGGGGTCTGTCATCACCAAGGATGACACAATCTAAAATCTGTTAATAGGACATACAGGTGCACATAGTGTCAATATAACAATGTGGTGAAAGAGAGAGACAAATAACTTAATGCAGAATGTAGGCTACATCTCAATGAATTTCAATTTGTTCTTTGGCTAATGAAAAAATCTCAATGTTATTTTGCTGAGGATAATCGGCTCATATCACAGTTTGTTTCACATTACACATGCAAGCAAATCTCAAACCTATCGGATTCGAGATCTAATTTTAAGAAGCCACAAAACTGGGACTGGGTAAGAGCACAAATCACTCCAAAATGGATTAGGAAGAATTAGATTTTAATATGTAATGAATAGTTACTTGAAAAACGAAAAACACAAGTGTTGGGAGTCCCATCTCCCCTTATCCAACACTCAGGATTTTTTTCTCTTAAAAGCTATTTATGCAAGTACATCTCAAATGCATTAGCATTAATGTGACTACAGGAAATTAAATCTTTATGTGTACATGAATAAGCTCCCTGGGGTCACTTTCTTTTGTCATACAGTGACCAGATCATTTCAGGCCCCAGTAATTTTTGCTTCATTTTGTTTGCTTTTGTCTTTATTCCATAAGTAATGATGACAATACTCAGCACATCCTGATTGTTTTCACATGACAACACGTCCTTCTTTTGGTTGATAATGTAATGAAAAGATAAAATGGTCTCCAACTACATCTAGACTGAATGAGAGGAAAGATTAAGATAAATAGCTACATCTGGCTCTCACTTGAAACTCTAAAGGAAAAGAAGATAACCAAGGAGGGTCTAGTTATTTATCACCATCCAGACATGTGCACGTACACCACTGTTGCGGCTCTTAAAAACAGATACAGAATCTCACCAGCCATGCATACCCAAAAGCACCACCTGATATTGGTCAATGCTCAAAGAAAAATATAATTATGAAGCCATTCTCAGAGTTTTCTTGTAGAAGAGAAAACGATAAATTGACAGCTAGGCCATGAGGGCACCTGGTTAATGTCACCTATCATCTAGACTCTTAGTACCCCACTCACCCGCTTACATCTCTTTCTCTCTTTTCTCCATTCTTTTTCTCCAGGGAGTGACTTTTCCCACAGATCCTGACTGACATAAAGCCCAAAGCCTTAGACCCCAAACAGAATTCAGTACAGACCTCAGACTGCTTGTCTTCTGTCTGCCTCATCTATCTCTTTCTTCTACGATTTCCATCCCGTTAACCATCGTTCCCTTTGTTCTTGCACTCGATCGATGCACCATAACTCAACTGGCCTCTTGTGTTTGATGTCTGAGCTCTGGATATCATTTCGACCATTTTTGCTAAACCAGTGAACCACACTGATAATACCATGTCTCACGAAAGCACACACACATACACACATAGACGTTCAAGCACAGTGTACATATGCTTAATTATGAAAATATATGAAGGCAGGTTAAAGAAAGTGCGTTTTATGCCAGCGTCTACTGAAAAAAAATGTTCATCTGAGGATAACCCATTTTGGGCACTGTAAATGCTTGCAAAACACAAACAGTCAAATTGCTATTAGCATGCATTTTAGAAAAAAAAACTGTCTGGACAAAGATGACAGCATTTGATTCAGTCAGCACTAAGCTGACTAGTGGCTGTGATCTTCTGTCAATGAATAAGCCACTCAAATTGGTAGACAGTCCCCAAGAAGCCTGTAAATCATGATTTTTGGAAGTGCTGAAAAGATCTCGTAAAGGGGATGCTGCACAAAATAAAACCAGGCTCATTAGCAGACCAATCTACAGCACCCATCCTGACAAAACTACCTCGTCTATGTTCTTTCTCTCACGGGAAAAATGAAATTATTAAACTACATTTAGTCAACTTAGTTATATTTAGATGTACAATGATCTTCGAAAGATTGATAGAAAAGTAGTATGTTTTTGTCTTTAAGGTTTTTCCTTACTACAGTGACCATGGTGTGTGAGTATATATGACAGATGTCAGTATTTTGTTTGTTTCTGTGTTGGCCCCGTTATAGACTCACTACTTGTGCAAGCATTTGTTTTCATTCCTTTCCTTCCAACATGGACCAGAATAAAGCAGTTTTTTTTAAATCACAGAATCTAAGACTGGAAAACTGGCAGAAATTCGAGTCGGAGTGTGCGGTAGAATGACTTGACTAACTATTGTTTTTTGCTGTTAAAAAAACACACACATGTACAATGCAGAGTATCTCCTCCTGGATGGCAGATGTATAAATAGGTTTACAATTTCCTGAGTGACCAAGATAATTATAACATGCTTATATTTCCGATCTGACTGCAGTTACAAGTTTTATAGGCACATTTTTAAGTCACACAATTCCTGTGACTTAAAGCACATTTCTTTTAAGCCACATTCCTTTACAGATTCTTGCTTTTGAACTGCGTGCTAAATCACATTGGAAGCCCTCTTTCATCTATAAGTCTGAGTGATATGGTATTAACAGCATAAAAGTTTGTTTGTATCAGCCAACAGGAAAATTGTTCATTCCACTGAATCTATCTTTAAAGAGGGCAGTGGCATTTCTATATTTTGTTTGTATGCATATTTAAACTGAATTTCAGTTTGACCTTTCTGAAATCTCGTGATGATTCCCACTAAATCGTGATCCACTACATCATGTATACTGAACTGCTCTGTAGATAGCAAGCTCTGAGCATTTTCCCAACTTTACATCTGGAAATAAATCATTTGCAAGCCTTCAAAATCTGGTGAATAATTTTTCATTCACTTTGGAAAAACTATCTTTTTCTTTTTTTTTAGATAAACCTGTTTCAGTCTTTTCTTACCAGATTGTAAAATGATTTATGTTATATAATGGTTGTATCAGGGGTTTAAGTGTATTATAAGAATAAACAAACATAATTTTTACCTGGAGCTAAAATGGGTCGAAAATCCATGTGATATCTAAGTTTTCAAACGTCACCAACATGTGTCTTCTTTTGGTGTATTGACTCTTAACATCCTGAGAATATTCCAATATTTGTGTTCATAAATTGATCATAGAAGGAGTAGCTTCTATCTCTATATGAATGAGATGGTGTACAAGGTGTAATTTTATAGAAAATGGCCGTCTGTACCCCTCTCCTTAGCCACCTTGTTGAGGAGAGAGATGTGAAACGAGCTATCATGTCATGAGTCCTAAGAGTGCGTTCAGGTGTACTGAACTGGGAGGGAGTGCAGTTGTCATGTTCCCTAACGTGACACAGGATGTATTGCTGGCAGAAGCAGCGGGGAAGGGGGGATTCAGAGACTCTCCTGAACACTCACAGCTTCATGAAAGAATGATGGTTGATTACCTGCCGGAGATGAGCTACACAGACCCTCCAGAGTCGCAGAAAACCCCATCGAGACTGCTCCACAGTTAAAAGTGACTGTGAACTAAAGACGAGAAGAAAAAATCTATTTCCTAATTAATTAACTTGATTGTTGAATTTATGTTCAATTAGCAAGTCAATTACGCCTTTTTCTTATGTGACTGATTTACATTAAATTACAGGGTATTTACTGTATGGTTACATATTATTTTAAAAGAAAATTCAGCTAGATATTCACAAAGTTATCAATTCCTGTTACAATTTTAACTCCAGGATCTGTCAACACTATGAACTGAACTATGAACTATGTATTCTTCCATACTTTTCTCTTTCACTACGCCATTTTGTGCCACAGCTTGGCTTTTTGGGAGAACAAGTTCCAGATGGCCCGAGGACTCCATAAGGTTTACCCCATCAGCCACTCCGGTTATCGACAAGTTCACTTCACTTCAAGGAACCACTGACAGCTCTGTTAATTAGCACCTTTTACCTTTTCTTTTTCTTACACGTAGAAAACATTTATGCTTTCATATGTAAACTCTTATCTTTTTCCTGGATCTTAAGCACGATTTTCTGTTTTAGGTCAGAGCTTCGTTGACAGGTTGCCTGAAAAGAGAGAAGAATAATCAGTTTGCACAAAAAACATTTAAACTTAAAAAAGCTAATCAGAGTAAGGGCGTACATTCTGTGTTACACAGCCGTCCACAATGTTGCAACTTCTTTTTATTGTTTATTTATATAATTGTCTCAATAAAGAAAATATATGTTAACCTGAAGGCAAACATTGTGCATGTTTCATGTTGATCTCTTTACTCTTTACTCTTTACAATGTTGACAAATGCAGGATTATTAAGGCATCAGCTATTAAGAGAGTCAATTGTTCAACCTCTGGCATCTCATCATTATCAGTATTGCTACCAGGTTTGATAAAACCGAACTAATATCCCAAATCAGCAGAGTTGCTTTGTTAGAGAACAAAATCTTTAAGACACAATCTACAGTGACATCAGTCCAGGGTCAGTGCCGGGCCCTTGGCCTCTACCCTCTGCGGAACTGAGTTCCTGACCTGTTTGTCATTTGTCCGAAATGCAGGTTGGACCCAGGTCAGCCTGCAAAGGGGGAAAAATCCAACGTCAGCTTTGATCTGGAGTTGCTTTAGACTGGGAGTGATGAAATATGAGTATTCTTGTTCAATTACAATGGAGTTCAAAAGACCAATAAATAATCAGGTCCACTTGGCACAGATTGAGGTCACATTCTGCAGCAAACATGTGATGCAGTCAATAAATGACTAGATTTGAATTGAGAAATGTTTGAATACAGAATTTGATTTCAGCGAAGAAATAGTGAAAAGACAATTTATAGTTATGTTTATTATATACTGTTGTTTTTCTCAGTTTTTTTTTATTCTTTTTTGACCCTGTAATCCCTTATAACATGGTAATTTATATAAATGATCAGCGAAAATTACTTGACCAGAGGTCTAATCCTCCTGTGTTTTTGAAGTGGTACACTTGGGGCGGGACCAACGCATGACTGATAGCAACTTGGCCTATAAGGCTGCCTGAGCTTCCTTCAAAAGGTCATGTCCTGTCTGGCCCCTGTCCACTACACACTTCCACAACATATCCGGGGTCCTGGCCCTCCAATGTGCCCGCCGCACACACACCATACACACACGCACATTAACACTGAAACGCAAACACTGCACCCCCTTGGCGCCATGCTGCGGCGGTGGTCAGGGCCTTGCGTGCCATCCAGGATCTGGTATGAGGGAAAGGGGAGGAAGTAGGAGGGAGTGTAAGAGGAGAAAACAGCCGTCAACCAATCAAAACTATTAGTTCTACTTATGGACAGGGTTACACCACCTTCCTCCTTTCTCCAGTCACGTTAACGAACATTCAAGGGTCATTTTGCCACGTTTTTACACAGCAGACATAAAATCTAAAACCTTTTAGTATCACCTGTTTGGGAACATCAGCACATTCAAAGGTGGATGGAAAAGTGTTTCCAAATGTTTGATTTGTGCTGTTTAAGTGTGTGTGTGTGTGTGTGTCCGTGTGTGTGTGGAGACGTCTACTTCCTTAAACCTGCATAATGTCACCAAAACGTTGCATTTCCCTTTTACAGATCCTGTATTATCTTCGCTTAAGTTATCCCCAATGACTACGCTAACAGATCTAAAAAAGAAAAAAAAAGATTCCGCTTTAGACAGCTGCTTGTTTTTTTGGCACTAATGTCATTTTTCATTTTCAAGACATGGGCCAGCAGGCAAAGCTTCAACCCAAAAAGATCACTGGCCCACAAACCTTGCTGTCAGACCCTGATCAATGGCTACACTGCCATCTTTTGGTCAGCTGGCTGTGTGCAGCAGAAACTGAGGACATGTGAGACGGCTATCCTTCAGTCATTGAAAAAAGTGGTTTTGAAGAAATTATAAATGACATCTTGTTCTTAAAATATATAAGAAATATTTTCTTTTGGATGAGGAAAAAGTTTGGAATGCTGTCTTCAACATAGTTAACGAGAATGCTGCACGCAATTTCTTGCAACCATAGAAGTTTCCAAAATCTTAAAATGCAAAATTGAATTAATTCATTAAAGTGTGCTTAGAGTGTATTATGAATCTTGAACTAGGAGTTTAATATTGTTCTTAAAATAATTGTTTAGAGTGTTAACAAACCGTCATCTTATTAACTGGGGTTCGTCTTACTCGTTCTCACTGGTTCAGTGACCAGTGATTATTTTGATTTTCAGTGTTTCTCTGATCCTGGAGAAGACAAATGAAGTGCATAGCCACAAAGAGACAGACAGCTCACAGAGGGTGAAAAGAGAGTCAGGAAAAACATTCCTTAGACAAGGAAAGGAAAAATGTCTTCAGAAAAAAGGAGAGAGGAAAGATGTGGTAATGCAGTTTTTCAATAGGTTAAGTCATCAAACTCAAAACAAAATTTCACTGCCTGGATCAATATGCACACAAGTCAGTTTCATGGGACTTGGAAAAAGTAAAAAGAAGTCCATCTTTACTTTTCTTTTTAGTTTATGCGTAGGCATTGTCATTGTATGGCTAAAGAAGACTGTAAAGCAGGTTAAACGTAGAGACGGATAGGGCATGGAAAAGGATCAGGAAGGCTTGATGAGTAACGAAAGAAAGAAATGCAACGTGAAACTATTCTTTTCAAGAATGCAGCGATGAAGGGAAAGATTTATTTTAAGGCTATGGGTCGATTCAGTCAGCCAGGGACACATCTTTGCCAGAGAGGGAAGGTGGAAGGTGTTGACTAGATGCAAACGAGTTGGCCCCATCAAGGAGCGGCAGTGTAGCTGATAACGTACTTTCCACCCACCCGGAGAGGACCACTTTATAAGGGCTTTCTGACCGAGCATCCCCCAAAATAACCTTCTCTGGTGCCAAATCCAAGGGGTTGCTGGGCTGTAGTTGCATGCATACCATCATGTTTCCCTTCTCAGCATGACTCACTGCTAACTGATGTGCCCACTGATTCATATGGAAAAAAAAACTTCTCCATAAGTATGAATATATTTAAAACAATGGCTATTTTAGCCATGACAGACCTGTATGTTTGTGTGAATTTTTTTGTTTTGTTTTTTTTTTACTTTCAAAGACTTCTGCTAAATTAATAGAGAGCCTTTTGTTAGATCTTTTTCCACCGTGGATTAATCACAAGTGCTAGGGACTGGGGACAAAAAGCCACCAAACAAGAGTGGAGAGATGTTTAGGTCTCAGAAAAAAGATGTGTTAAAAAAAGGGGGAAAAAAAGAAAGTTCTATGTGCTGGCTGTATTTTACTTTTACAGCATATATTGCATTGCAGCTTGCTGTAGATCTAATAGCCCCTGCTGAAAAGCCTCCTTCCTCCCTCTGGTGCACTCAGATTTACAGCTTGACAGCAGCAACAGATCATAGCAGAAACAAAACTCTGGCAGTGAAAAATACTCTTCAGGTTCCAGTTGGCAGAGCCTCGGTTTGAGCCTGCATAGTTTTACAGGAGACACACTTGTAGATTCACCTAAAACAGCTGACATCTTTTATCATGATAAGAATCTCAGGATGTCCTTAATTGTTGTTGACTTTTTTCATCTTCACAAATGGAAATGCCAAAATTACTATCTTTGTGTTTATTTTTTAACTGTTATCCATCAAACTAATGGTGGATATTAAGGAACACTACTAAAAATATTGTGTCAAGAAAAGCACAGGTTGCCGACCCTTTCAAGCCTACTCCCTGACAAAATTAATGAATAATTATTTTTGTACACACACACACACACACACACACACATATACACGTACACATACACTGTAAACTAAAAATCCAACTAGAAGGAAAAAGTCTATATCATTTTAGTTAACTTAATTAACTTAGTTAAGTTGGCATCTAAATTGGTTCTGAATAAGCATAACCATAATAAACTGTATTACAACGGCTCCTAGGAGTGAATGTCAGTGTGTGTGGTTGTTTGTCTCTGTGTGGCCTATCCAGGGTGTACCCCGCCTCTCTTGGCATAAGTTCCAGGATCCAATTTCTAAATTTTATCTACAGAAATTTGAGATTTCATGTATTCTGACTGAATTAGATCGTTTAGCCTTTTTTGGCGGGTTATCAACTAACTGTAAACAGCTTACATCCCACACAACCTCTTTTTAATCAAGAACATTTTTGCTAGAGACAGCTACAGCTACAGCAGTCCTCTTGTGATCGTACTAATTCCAGGGTTGCCTTGAAGCCTCTCGGTGGCTGGTTGTTCCAAATATCTTCATAAGTATCCAGAAAAAAAGCTGCAGTACTGTAATTGCAACTGGACAATACACCTACCAAACAAAAACCTGACCCAATATCATAGCTTAACCCAACTGATAGTGCAGCTTTCCGTAGCTGATTAAATAAGAAATGAGACCCACTCCATGGAGGGGATCCCATCTTTAATGAGTTGTCAGCAGTTCTCTTCAACGAACAACGAAAAGAGCTGAGGCAAGAGCAGCTAACGTCTGTCACGTTGGCTCTGTCATTGCTCAAGTGGCCTTCTGCCATGACAGCAATAGCCTGAGAAAAGGGCAGCAATCTTATCATCAGAGGGAGCACACAGAGAACTGAGGAGGGGGGAGCCAGACCGCAGCCTCGGCTCCTCGGGAAAGACCGAAACACACAAAACACACACGTATCTGCAAACAGATAATTGCTCTGATAATAGGTTAAGATTAATGAGATACCTATGGGGAAAAAACTGACCACTAACAGAGAGAAGACCCCATTCACGCATCCTGTCATTCATAGTGCTGACATTTTTCCAAAACCATGAAATTACATCAAAACCAATAATTTCATATTGACAGTATGTTAGTGCTCCCACCTTTCATTTGTTCATTTCCACTGAAAAATTAATAGTTGGGAATATCATCTTTCATGATCTATAATGATTAAAATTTTTGGTATGTTCACTTACTTATTCTAATTTTGGTGGTGATTTAAGTAAGTTTCATTTTGACCACTTATTCACTGCCATGATAGCTCATTGGAGGATGGATACAAATAGAGAAATAGGAGTGGTCCCCTGGTAAAACTGTGACCAGTGCTTATGCAAACACAGATTTAAATGCATTACTCCACTGGTTCACTAAAAATGTTTAGACAGTTGTGTGCGTTTTAGGAGCAACGTGGAGTGCCTCCTTTTCAGGCCTGTCAAACTCTGCACACACACACACCATTCAGCAGCTATATCCCTCCGTTATGTGAGCTGCAGTATTCCGATGCTCAGGCTCTTTGTCATATCTCAAGTGGATGCTGTGTCAGTCCTGGGAAACTAAAACAAAGATAAAGCTGCTGTGCCTGATGACTGGAGAGCTCCTGTAGCTCTAGAGAGTGCTAGGACCAGAAGTTGGGCCATCAAATAGACAAAAGGGGGTGGGTGGGATATTAAGTAAAGGCCCATAGTGGCCCTGTATCTCTGCAAGAGGATTAACTGATACCTTCGTCAACAGTGTTCTGTGCTCCTGAAGCTGGCCTCACATAGTTTGGGGAATGACAGCTCAAATCCCCTGGATTTTATTTTGCCCTCTTAATTGATCTATTCCTGAAGACCAATATGATATTTTTCCCATTAAGATTGATTATTGATATACAATATGTAGGAACCCTCTAACCCAACTCTAGCACAACTCTTTAGGCAGAACCTGCTGATATGACCCTCTGTAAAAGTGGCACTAACTTTACTGAGAATTCATTTATATAGTTTTATGATTTGGATTTCTCCATCAAGTAGATGGAGTTACCAAATAGCAGTAAACTGAAACAGCTGACAAGATTCGAAATGTATAACAACAACATAGGGACTTAACATAGTAGTCTACTGTGGTGCTTTACCTCTTTGACGGTGTTGCTGGTGTTTCTTATGGATGGACGTTATTTGAGGTGCTTTGAATGAAGTATGGTGGTTCTCTGGTGCGTCCTCCAACGATCTCCATAGAAACTGCTGTGTTTGGGTCAAATACATTACCCAACTTCCAACCATTTAACTACATCCTTAGCAGCATTCACAGAGAATCCCGAAAGACGAGTGTCCATGGAGTAGTCCTGACCCTAATGCGACTGCAGCCATTAATAACTGCGGATAGGTGTTTTACATCATCAGAAAACTGCTCTGTAACCAAGTCCACATGGACTCACACTCATATTTACTGTACTGCTGCGCTTAAGAACGGTGTACATGTGTTCCTGTTTGGCACCTTCAGTGCAGCTAAAGACATGACTCAGTTCTCCCTCGCCAGATGACTGACTGCCAATCATTTTGTGATACGTCTCAGATGAGGGAGAATGAATAATACACAATAAAACAATATATGTTGACACTCGATAAATGCAATCAAACCAAGCTGCAGCTCTTAAATGGAAAACATTTGACCAATAGACACAAGTCACAACATAATTAATATTCAGCTGTATACCCTATACAGGACAATCTATTTGAATTTTGGGCTTTTCTCTTTCTTTCCTCTCTTGAGGTGAATAAGTGTCAGGATTGGATCCTGAAACACAGCAGTCCAATCAGTGATCTGCATGCAGTGTTTGTTGTTCCCCAAGAGAGCACAGTATAGCTGTTGACTCATTCTGACCAAGACTGAAATGGTTACAGCAAAAGGAGCAACTTAAGGTTTGAGATCAATAAATTGAAGTTTTGAGGAAGTTACGATCTCAGATCCTTAATCTTATTGGGTACTTGTTAAGGTTATTTAATGTATTAAAAGTCATTTTGCTGTCAACAATGTGGGTGCATTTGTTCTGTTTTTAGGTGCAAAAAAGGGAAAAGGGAACGAGTCATATCATTCCATCACAGAAAAAAAAAAATCATCAAAAACCGAAAGTGTAAAAACGTTTAACCTTTCAACTGCAGAAGAACAAACTGATGCATAAAAAGGGTGAACCTCTGGATGAAGTGATCTGAACCAGAAGCTGTGCTGTGAGGACTAAACTGACTGTAGAAGAAGACATGACAGAGTATCGCCTGATTCACGTGTGTATTTGGTTTCAGTTACTAACAAGAATAGGCATATTTTAATAGTCAAGACATGGTTTAAAGTCCTCAGACATATCCTCACGGTGCAACCTGCCCTCTGCAGCCTCTGCATCCGCCTTACAGTCTCTTTCTCATCTTTCCCTTCTTCTGGGAGCCGCGTCCGAAGCCCCCCTTCTTCACCTCTCCGACCCACTGTTTGTTCTTGGAACGAATTTTCTTCATCCCTCCACCCTGTAGGAACTGCTGCTTCTCCCTCACCCTGCGCTGCTTCAGGATCTGTGCGCTGGTTTTGAGCTCGGAGCGGATTCTGCGGCCACCGGCCGTGACCTTTGGAGCTGAAGATCTGTGGGAGCTCGGGCCTCGCCGGCCAAAGCCTGGAGGTGGCAGGGGAGAGAGAAGAGATGGGAGTTTATCAGCATTACAGGGTACAAACATAGATTCTTACTTTCTACTTTCCAATAACATTCAATCTCCTTATAATAGATTTACAACAGAGCCTGAAAAACATTAAATTAACTAATGTGAGAGTTATATGTAAGGCCCTACCTCCTGCTGTCTTCCTCCCGCCTCCTCCTGTCTCTCCATCTGAACCAGATCCAGCATCATCCACTCTGTACTTTTTCTTCCATTCCTCATAACTGTCAATCTGTTAAGTTATAAAACACTGCTAAACACTGAGAGGTCAGAAAGAAAAGAGTTGACTGCAGCAGTGATGGAAATAAGCTCACACAGAGAAAATCTGTAAAAAAGGATACAAGTTCTTCCTGTTCTTCTTGTTGACGATGACCTGGCCACCATCTGTCCTTATCTTCTTCTGCTCCTCCTTTCCCATCGGTCTTACGAAACGCTTCCTCTTACGGTCCCTGTGAAAGAGTCGTAGGTTATGGTATTAAAAACAGGTAAATCGCAGACATAAAGAGTGAGAGGCAGCGAGCGTGAGAACTGAGACTGCAAATGAAAAATAGTCACCATTTCATTATTTTTTTATGCTGATTCATCCTGTCATTCTCGTCTCCCATGAGGTCGAGGACAGCAGAAGAGGCCTGCTGTTCAAAATTAGAGCCGTCTCCACTGAGGCTTAACCTGACGGTACACAGAACAGGACATCATGGGGTCAAAACAACCTGCCTTTTCATTCATACTCGGAAAAGCTATAAGGGTTATAAATAAGGTGGGATACCGTGAACCAACTGATAAACTTTTTATTCAAAGTAAAATATTAAAATTTAAAGATATTGTTTATATAAAAATACTGGAAATAATGTATAAAGCATTGAATAGAAGTCTTCCTTCTGGTATTCAGAAATTATTTAAGTTAAGAGAAAATAAATATAATTTGCGAGGTTTGTTTATATTTGAATGTGCAAAAGAAAAAAGTCAGATAAAGTCTAGATGTGTTTCAGTTATTGGTGTGAAACTGTGGAATGAATTAAATGATGAATTTAAGTTATGTCCTTTCTTGGTGAACTTTAAAAGAGCTTTAAAATGTAATATGATAAAATCTTACGTTCTTAAGTAGATCTATATATGTACTATGTACTATGTAATCTGAATTTGTAGAAATCCTGGTTGTAAGGTAAAAAAAATAGGGTAGGCAAGAATAAGCTTTGCTTCGGCCTATTCCTTTTTTGGTAAACTGTGGGTTTGTCTATTGTTATTTTCTTTTTCTTTTTTTTCTTTCTTTTGTTGTTTCTTGTGTTTAATGTGGACAATTTACCAAATTTACCAAAATAAAGTGAAAGTGAAAGTGAAGTGAAATAAACAAATACCAAAACGTTTCCCTCACCCCCTCTCAGACTCAAAGTCTTTGGGTCTGTAAGGAATGTAATACTCCTCATCTTTGCCCATCTGCTTGCTTTTCTTGCTCTTTGGATTCTCTCCTCTGTCTTCTGGCAAACCTCTCCTCTTACCACCCACCACCTCAGAGAACACCCCCTGGTGGAAATGTTGAGAACAACACATCAAACACTGCAAAAGTTGAGGGTGCGTCTATTTAGTAATAAAAGGTTTCCAACATGTATATTGTTTTGATACACTTAACAGAAAATGTCTCAAGAAGATAAACATATATGAAAATTAATAGTAAAATCAATAATATATAGCAGTCACATGCTACGAACAATCAAAGAGGACTAGCTGGCAACCAAGAAGTATTTTTAAAACAAAAACTATACACATATAAAAAATTATTAATTATATATATACACACACACACACACGTACATAGTTCCTCTAAAAGCTGGAAGACCAAAAAAGAAGGCATTAATAAGCTTTCATTTGACGGACCAAAGGGGGTTTTTCCCGTCTCCTCTCTTTCTTAAATCAAATCTGTCCCAGAAAAGTTAGAGGATTTTGCTAATATATGCATTTTCTACATTTTTATTTCCATCGGTTGCTTTAACTGGCACGTGTTGATGCAGCTGGGAGCTCTGTTCACACACTAATACTTCTAGCTCAAGCAGTGGTTTTTACAACAGATTTGTTTCACCAGACGTAAAGCTGTGTGGGATACAGAGGTCAAACACACGGGAGGCAAAATATGAAGCAAAAGGTAAACAGCAGAAATGCGTTTTGATTACAACCCAACATTAACAGAAGGTGAGGTTTCCTGTCTGGGAACCCCGAAAAGAGGGACGTTAACTACCTTAAGATCATCCTCCTCCTCTGATAAGTCCCCGTCAGCTGTGGAGGCAGAGGGGACGGGGACGGATAGCCGACTTTCTGCCGCCCGGTCCTCCCTCTGCTTAGTGAATTTGTCCACCAGCCGAGTGTCTTTGGAGCGTTTGGTCCGCATCACTTCACTAGCTGATGTCTTACTGCTCGAGTTGATTTCAAAGATAGTCTAGACAAAAAGAGACATTTTCTTTTTAGGCTTCACTGCTTGTTAACGGGAAATTACACCTCACTGTTGTATCCGCAGCGCACTCACAGATTTGGATTTGTAACTCTTGATGGCATCGACGATATGAAGGCGCTCCAGTTCCATTTTCTCCAAACCAGAACCTGAAATAGAAATCGATCTTATGTTATCATCAATTTGAGCATCATCATCGTCCTTATCACTTTCCTTGGTGTTGGTAACTCTTTCTCAAACTGACCAAACAAAGGATGGACGGCCATGCTGGACAGGTCGGTATTTTTGACCCGTCTGACTGACTCTGGGGAGGGGTTTGGTCTGGATTTGAGGTACTGCTTGTAGGCGTTCTCAGAGACGCGGAAAAGGTTTTGCAGGTCCAGGGAGTTTTCATGAGATGTGCTCAGATGAGAGCCTTCATCATCCAAGACAGTCTGAGGAACTCTGCCAAACACGCTGTCGGAATCTGAACAACAAGGAAACATTAAAAAAGATGCACGGAGGAGTGAACTGAGCATGAGAGGAGAATTAGTCAAAAAGAGTTATCAGAACCAGCATCCATTAAATATTCTAAAAAAAAATTCTACCTTGCGTGTGTTCATGGGTGGCAAACTGAACAGGCCTTCCAAGGAAGAGGTGGAGATCATAGACAAACGGCATCTCATCCGGACAAACCATACTGTATGTGGCCCCGCTGCGCCCCGCACGCCCCACACGGCCTGATGGGAAAAGACAGGCGGTGAGGACGGAAAAAGTCAAGCACCCTTTTCTAAATTAGGAGCTGACAGACTCGTTCAGAGACTTGTTCAGCAGGAAAAAAACAAAAAAACAACCGACCAACTCTGTGCAAGAAGAGCTTTGCCTTGGAGGGGAAGTTGTAGTTGATGACGTTATCCAACAGGGGGATGTCTATACCACGAGCGGCCACGTCAGTGACCAGCAGCACCATGGCTTTCCGATGGACAAACTTCCCGATGTTGATCTTCCTGGCAGTCTGATCGAGGGCGCTGTAGATGTAGGCACAGTCTATGCCTTCTGATGACAGCAGCTGGAAATAAAAAAAATAAAAAAACAAGGGTACATTTAATCTAAGGCTCTTAGTTAAGGTACGCAGTGTTATTGTGTCGCTTTCGGACCTCTTTCAGGTACTCCACGTGGTGTTTGGTTGCAGCGAAGACTAACGTCTGCTCCTGAGGCTTCACTACATTCCTCAGGAGATGCAGCAGCAGAGCTGGTTTGTCGTCCACACGCAGGTGGAAGAACGACAGCTGATGAAAGACAAGCGGAAATAAAACACACGCAGAGCCTGGATTTGGCTATAAGCTTCAGACACAGGCATCGCTGGGTTAAGAATACCCAAAAACTTCAGATAACCCCTTCAGATGTCATACTTAGAGGATAGAGCACATAAAAACATCCCTTAAAGTGACTTCATCACTTTAAGGCCACAGTAACATCCACACTGATTTTCTAAAATGCTAAATTCCTAATGGTTCTACTTGATCTAGTTTTTAAATAAAAGTATGTTTTATTGTGATTAAGGAGTGAAACTTTGATATGACTGATTAGCAAAATCCTCTTCTTACCTTAATCAGGTCACTGAGCTTAGAATCCACATTCAAGCGAATCAGCACAGGTTCTGTCAGCCCTGGACGTAAAGTTTATTTAGTTGGCTAGGCTTTGAGTCAAAAACATTGGCGTTATCATTGTAAGCGCTGAAGAATCCTGATCCTACCAGCTCTGGCAAATTCCACCAACAGTTTGGGAAGCGTGGCAGAGAACAGCAGAGTCTGTCTGTTGTCTGGAAACCGCTGGATGATTTCCTGAAGCTGCTCAGCAAAGCCCATTTCAAACAACCTGAAAAGGAAGTTGCCAACAAGCTCATACGCATGTCAAGCCCACACGCTCATATGTCGCACCTCTGGACGCACAGCTGTCCCACCTGTCAGCCTCATCAAAGACCACGTACTCCACACCCTGCAACTTCAGATTCATTTCTTTGATGACGTGCATGAGACGACCGGGGGTGCCGATAATTCTGAGAGAGGGCAGGAAAGATGAAGGATTTGACATAATGAAATGCATCAAGGGAGATTTCCTCAGTTCACCTCAAGACAAAACACTTACATGTCAGGGTTTTCATGAAGAGCAGCAAACTGATCTTCCATTCTGGAAAACAGCAGAGACTCTGACTGTTAGTCCACAGTTAAAAGACAACTGGATTCTTACTCAAACAGCACAGATAAAAGAGAAGGTGCGCACCTGTCACCACCAAGGATTAAAGCTGTCTTGAGCCCAGTGAATTTTCCCAACTATAACATGACGGTACAAAAAAAAAAAAAAAAAGTAAAGTATGTTGTGATTTGATGCATGACATCGCACCAAGCACCGGTGGACTGTGGATACAAACCTCTTTTGTGAACTTCATGGTCTGCAGGGCCAACTCTCTGGTCGGGGTCAGGATGAGCGCTCTGGCTCCTGTTTGGGCTTGAGGGGCCTTCAGCTTTTCAAACATAGGTACCAGGAAGGCAGCCGTCTTACCACTGCCTGTCCTTGCCATTGCTACCACATCCTTTCCATCCAGGATTAAGGGTATAGTCTAAAGGGATGAAGATCATCATAAAACATTTCAGATTATATTCAAGTCTGACTAAAAAAATTTTAAAAAGTGACATGAACTTACCTTTCTTTGAATGGGTGTGGGGACTTTGTAACCCTTCTTCATGACACCTTTGTAGACTGGGTAGCTAAGACCTTGAATTATATTTAAACAAGTTTACCTATGCTACCTGTAGCTAAATAGCAGATCTGACTATTTCAGTCAAAGCACATGCGGTCTTTTATTCGACATAATTACCCATGGACTGAAATCCTCCTGACTTCTTCTTTTTCTTGTTCTGGGCTCTGACCAGCTCCCTGGTGTCAGGTTCAACATCCGACAAGCAGTCCGAAGCAGCTGGAAAGCGGGGCAGCTTCCTCCCAGGCTGTGAAGTCGACATTTCAAATAAAGTTAAATATACCTTCAAGATTTAATATCCTTTTCTCCTGAACAGCACATAGCCCACTTCTTATTCTGTGTCAGCTTGACCAAGTGGTCTGGTTAAACCTGAACCTAAACTTCCATAGTCCATCACAGTCCATCACAGAAATGGAAAGACATGTACATTCAGCAATCTAAGCTGTTAAATCAACCATGTTTACTTTATCACCTCTAACTGGAAAATGTGCATACATATCAAAGTCCACATTAAAATGTACGGGATGACTGTGTATACCTCCATGCAACTGTAAAAGACTGAGCTGGCAGAGTCACAACGGGATGGTGGAACTGAGCTGCTACGATGGAAGAGTTGAGCAAACGATTTGTGGGTAAATTAACATAACACTGTTGATGTTTAATACTAGGAATATATATACATTATTTTTTTTAAAACAGGGGGCATCCGGATTTGAACCGGAGACCTCTTGATCTGCAGTCAAATGCTCTATCACTGAGCTATACCCCCACACTACGGTACTCGTATCCTCGTTTAAGATAGTCAAGTAACGAGGTCTCTGCATATTAAGCTCAACTACCGATTTTGAAATGGTGACCTTACAAAAAACTATTGATGTTACTCACAGAATCATCGTTCTTAATTTCAGCAGCCAACTCAAAGTCTCCGCCGTCAGAGTCTAGGTCCATCTCCCTGTTAGCTGTGTGTCTCTTCTTCTTCGTCAGTTTCTTCTTTCTCTGAGCCATCCTGTCACTTTTATAAATTTTCAGTCTTGGGCTGATAACTTTACTATGTAGAATCAAACTGAAATGGCATTAAATTGTCTATGTACCTTCAAAACACAACATCCATGTCGGCAGACATATTGGAAACACGTGCAGTGTTTTACTTCTCTTATTCTTCTGTTTAGTTGATCGCTTTCAGCTCAAGCCTGCCCCCTACTGCTCTGGATATGGTACCTCCTATGGCTGCACTTTGTACTTGAATTGGACTGCTTGTTGGGTCGTTACTCGTAGAACGTCTAGGTTAAAGTATTGGAAAAGTTCTCATAGGTGTTAAAACACATATTGTAAGCATGGATAGGTATCATGTGCATGCAAAATGAATCATTATAATTCACTGCCCATTTTACTTGAGAACTATTTGCCTCAATATGGGTACGAATTAAAAAAACTAAATAAATCCAAAATAAAATACATATCCTTGATGCTTATATTTGCATTACATAAAAGGTTTCCAACAAAGTTTGCCTATTAGTTATTCATAAAAATCTTTCGTCTCCTTTGTGGTTTATGACCAGCTGCTGTTAAAAAACACTGCTCAAGCACATCATACACCCATAAACATGTACCTTATTAAATGTACACTGAGCAAAAACCTCAACTTAACTAAAACATTTTTTTTTAAAAAGACATATTTGGTTTGGCAGTTTGGTTTCAGATTTGAACATATTCAGCTTTTCTTCAAAACAGTTTCATTTTGAAAGCACTCAGCTGAGATGTTTCCTTTGGATGATAACACTGTCACTAATATGGCAGCAAAAGTGTTTACTGCACAGTTTGAAGCCAGTGAGCTGTCATACCATAAATAAGGAAACACCATGGTAACAGCCTGGAGCGAATGGCACTAATGTTGTCGCATACACATGCAACCAGGCAGCTGAGGGCAGGAACTAAATCTGTTGAGCAAACTGAGAGGGCTGCGGGGTTCACTCAAAGGCAATGAGGGTATTAAGTCACCTACAGTTTCTGCTCAGTTTTAGTTGGTGATGTGGAGCTCAAACAACAAGGGCTCACGACAGAAAGCTGTGAGCAATAGGACGGCCGTGGTGGCTTCAATTGGGTGCAACAGAAAGCCAGGTGGTGGCATGGCTGTGCTTTCAGGTCAACCTTCACTGCTACTGGCAATGAGTCAACTCGCGCTTCTCAAATGATGTCATGCCTTCTTTAATCACTGCTTTGTTTCCACATGAGCCAAACAAGCTATTTCTTTTTAATATTCCTTAATTATCGATGAGCCAAAGCTTTTAAAGTTTTTACTGATGCATATTAAAAGGCATGTTTTGATTTTCCTTGCCTTTATAGAGCCCGCTTACACAAACAGCAATCTGATTTAAAGTTGTTTTTACTAAAATTACAACATTTCGGGCACTTGCTATGAAGGAATTTAAAAACAATGAAATAACCAAATAACCAGCTGAGAGAAGAAACAGGAAACAAGAAAGCTAAATTTGACTTTGGTTTAAAGACGATAAGATCCCATTACAAACTCCAAAATCGATTTGATGTTGAATTATAGATTTGTGTGTTTATAGAATTAAATCTGCAACATCAGGAAGCGATTAGGGATCTATCATCTGACGATTAAAAACTCTGCAGTCTAAGCTGCGTTATGTATTACATGGCTCCACTTTGTACACAAACACGTCTGACCAGCACTCAGTGGTCAAATGGATGCTAAATGAAAGTCATTAGAGAGACAGATGTCAAAGTGTTTCAGGTTGGATTTTCATAAAGATCTTAGTGTGGCAGATGACGCATGTAAGCCTCGAAGATTTAGGGGAAAACTTAAATTAAGAGATTACAGAGCTGATATTTTCTAAGGCTTGGTTTTTACACAGGGTATCAGTTAAATATTATTCCATCTTATCTGTGATTCAGTTATTTATTTGCTTGGAAAAGCTGACCCTGGGTTAAGGGAGGCTTTTAAAAAATAGTAAAAACATCCAATTAGTTTTGCGACTGATGTACTGAAACATGTCAAGCAGAGCCCCTCCGGCAAGCCTTCAAAGGATTCTTTGATTTACGAAGTCGGACCGCTGTACATTCTAGGGGCAAATATAATCTCTGAAATCTGATAACAGCTTACCAGACTGTTCTAAAAGGTTGTATGGGAAGAGGTTTTAGAGTAGAAACTTATGAAAAGATTATATCACTGTTGTGGAGTTGGAGAGCTACTGAGAATAAACTTGTGCAAAATGACATGACTTCAACGGACTGCACAAGCCTCTGAATCCACAGCCAGTGTGCTGTGTGCTGTGGTGATTAACCTGATGAGCAAATATAAGTCTCAGGGCGGTCGAAGAGAGGGGCAAAGCTCGGGCTTTTGGTTTAGTGTGCTGGCGTTGCTCTTTGAATCTACCTAATGCACCCCCGGTGACAGCAGCAGATGGAGTGAGCACCATGGCTTTTACCCCAAGGCTTGTGGGCAAAGAGGCAGAGCAGCCATGCGCAAAATATGTGTTCACTGATTGGACTGTGCCACTCTAAGATGCCATGGGTTATTAAGATGCTGCATGAAGCAGTGACTATGTGCTTCAGATGACTTATGCCAACTACGTAGTTTCTCTGAACTGTGGATTCAGACACCATACTAGACTTTGTGGCATCACGAATGGGAATTCCTACTCACGCTGGACTGTAAATCTAACATAAAGATGCAATGCTACCAGGATTCTATTACTTTTTAGAAGGTCACATAATGTAAAATTGGTGCACGCCATTCTGGAAAACACCCTGCTCTAAAGGACAATTAAGAAAATCCTACATGACTATATATCTGTCACAGTATGTTTATTCATCACTATGCAACGCAAAGCAGTGAAGTATTATGTTGTAATAAACTATAATAAAGGGCAATGCTATATTTTGATAAAATGTTGCTAAATAAGCAAAGAACTGATGAGTGTCTGTAAATCCAATAGAAAGTCATTGGAGCTGCATTTTACAGGGCAATAAAGCAAAATTCAAAATTGCTTACATTTCTACAACAGAGCCTAAGCCTTTTGCACAGGAGTGTCATTTGCTATATAAGTAGTATCCAGCTTTGCTCTCCCCTTAGTGTAAAACTGCAGAGGCACATACATTTGGTCAAACTTTCAATTACTTCACATTCTGAGCCTAAAAGGCAGTTTCCCTTCAAGACTCTGGCTATTAACCTCAGTCTGTGCCAGTATTAAGGCAATAATCATGGGACAAATATACAAAAACTGTCTCCAGAAGCAAGCAGAAAGTGTCCTACTGTATAACAGCCACACATGTTGGGGCATACACATTTCAAACATCAGTATTTTCAGAATATCGTGGCTTTTTGTGGGGCGACATGCTCAAACACTGACTGATTATTGCCTATTAACACTGCAGAGACACAGCTAGGTGGTTGATAAGACTTAACAGCCATTGCCGTTTTAATTCAAAGTACTGTTTCAAGTAATGTTATGCACAGTGACAGAGGACCAAACGAAGGCTCACAGACTGGAATTAACCTTTAATGAGTTTCCTCCTAACATCCTTGTTTCCTTTTCCTTTTGGTCATTGCTTGTACAGCCTCAAGCTCAGTTCTTCTTCTGGTGTCTTAATTGCAATTTCATCAAGAATTTAAAGCCATGTATTCCCCTCTATTTTTGTCACTGTCATTCTAAACTCGCCACTGGCAGGAACTTCAAGGGTATTTAAGGCAGCCATTGTGCGTTGCAAGATAAGTCAGGAGCAGCTTGGGAAACTCACTTTCATCATTGTGTTGCTGCTGGACCTTCTCTTCCCCTCCAAGTTCATCCTTCATCCTTCCCCGTCTTTCATGGTTTTATCACTCAAAGGCTCAAGCAGCTCAGCAGAATATAAATGAATAAGGGCTGTAAGACGGAGCGAGGAAAAAAGTGGGGACAAAAATTACATGTGCACATCAGCACGGGGACATTTACAAGGCCCGCTCTTTCACGCTTCACAGCACTCAGTTCAGCTGTGTTAATGCAAAAAGAAAATTTCACATTACGGATTCATTACCCATATTCATGGCAAATAGAAATCTCGGAGCGGAGAATTGTGCGTCTGTTTGAAAGCAAGCATGTATAATGTACTGTCATTTTTAGAATTAGCCGAATAACACTGGAAAGCTTGTTCTTCAAGACACAAGAGCATTATGTGAATCTGGCTTTTTTCACCTGTTTTAATTTATTCTTGGTTTTCATCATGACCTTTTAATAGAGCATTGTATGCCAACTCACCTGGAACTTCTCTCTGGTTCTAGTCATATGTTTTTTCAATATTTCTATAAAGTTACTTGAATGTTGTTGAATCTTGTATCTTTTGTTACACATTTTGTAGAGCAATTTGATGCATATCTTTAACAACTGTGCCATTCTGAATCACAGATCTTCACCATCTGCCTCCATTTTTACATGAAACATCCCAAAATGAATCATTTATCACTAAAAAGGTTATTGATGATTCTTTTTTCATGGAATTGAATTATTAGCAGTCAATCATTGTCTGTGAAAAATTAATATCAGTGGTGAACAACTTTCATATTTAGGTATTTCACCCATTCTTCATTTTTTGCGAAATGAAGAATTTTTCATTTGTTCAAAACATCTATTTTAATAGTTATTTTTAATCAATTATTAAATCATTCATTATCAAGTATATTTAACCTTGCAAGGTAAAAGATTCAAAGTATTATGAAAAATAGGTGCAATGTCACCTTTGCTTCAGTACTGAACTAATTGATCATATTGCAGTTTTCAAAGGTAAACCTGCAAATCTATCCTCTTTTTAACTTAAAGATATGATAATGATTTAATTGTAAAGTATAATTTTGCTCTTTTAATTATTTGTGGCAGTTCCGCTTAAAGCCAAGTGTGGACATTTTACTGGCAGACAGGATTGTATTGTCTATCATGTCTTTACAAACATTATATATCATTGTATGACTAAGCTTAAATGCTCCTTCAAATAAGAACATGTTCATAGCTAAGATTAGAATAGCAAGGATTTCATTTCATAGCTATGTATTTTTAATAGGTTGATCACAAGATTTTTCCCACATTTTGAGAACTTTATTGGATACAAATATGATAGAACCCGATGCAGATGCTCACCAAAAAATTCGTTTTCAGGTTTCCATGTGTAAAAAAGACAAATAGCTAACCATCAGAAACCATGTCCTTACACTCTTTTCATTCAACTGGACTGAATAATGACACTTTCCCTTAGTTATTATAAGTCACTCAGTTTTACTTGGTCTTTTGTGCAAACAGGAATATCCCCTCAGCATGTCATTTAAATTCTTCCCTGGAGTATTTGAATCATAGAACAACAAATACTTTATTTTAAGGTTTCATGGAATTTTTGATAAACCTCTCTACGAAAATGTACTCTTACTTGTTTAATGCAAAGGATTTTTCATCCGCTTTAATGTGTGACTGAACAATTTATATAACCAAATTAATATTACAAAGAACCAAAACCTGGTAGCTGGAAATTGGGAATCATGGTAAAAATGTTTGAAAAAATTCAGTATTTATTATATGCATGAAAAAGTTTCAATCAGTCCATTGATCTTATTATCTATCACAGACACACAAACAATTAAATGAAAACCAAAACTGAAAGCCATCATAACCCACAGCTGCACTTCCCTCTGAATAACAAAAGGCACGTGTGGGAGCAGAAACATGTCAAATACACAAACAGCGCAGCAACAGGATTAGCCATTGTCTTTCTTGTAAATGAGCCCTAATCATATAAGATATTTTCTACATTCCATTGTAACACCAAGACATCAGCTCTTGTCTTTTTAAATATGTCTTGATAAGAGTGATAGCCATCATTGTTTGCCATCTATCAGGCCAGACCATATGCTGCTTTGGTTGGGGATGGAATGAGGGCTTACCACAAAGCCAGCCTTATCCCCCGGCATTACAGTCTCTAAGAAAGGATTTAGTCTTTAATTCTTGATTAGATAGAATTTTCTCCCCCTGTGAGAGAGTGTAGTGATACACCAAGCAGAGATAAACCTACCGTGTTCGGAAAGTGTGTGTATCTGTGCGTTTGAGCGTCCTTTGGCATAGGTTCCTCTCTGAGACAGACATACAGATGCACGCACTCCTGAACCGCTGGTGTACCATCCCTTCTAGTGCCTGGGCTTTTAACGCATTGTGATTGGGCTATTATTAGAAGCAATGGATTATCAATTAGGATTTAATCCTGATTGATGTGTTTGTCCCAGCTGGAAAAGAACGACACTCCGTGCTTTATTGTTTGTTTTCATCTCTGGAATGACAGAAAGTGGTTCTTTCATTCCTTCACAAGATGCCATGAGAAGGGATTTTTTCATTTTTTGCAATCAAACAGCTACTTCCAAAAGCTTTTTTCCCCACTCTCAGGACGTGAGGAGACCACTGAGGAAGACATTCATTTATTTAGTTCTTTCACTCAATCACCTTCCTCCCCCTAGTCTCTGCCTGACTGGCTGCTGAGCTGACTGCTTGCCTGCCTGGTTGGCTCTCTCTCTCAGTGAGGTCTCGCTAACGGTTCACTCAAACAGTGTGCGGACTTCGCTGAGGCAGTGGTGGAGAGCTACAGTCAGGCTTGCTCAGGGTTTGGAAAGAAGGATCTCCGCTAAATTTTTCTCTCTGTCTGGTGTAGTGGAATATTAGATGTGAGCAGAGGAAATATTTGCCTCTTCCAGCACAGACCACTGACCACCACTCCTGTGCTGCATCCATGACTTTGCATAACTGGTTTGTCTATGGATTTGGATTTATCTTGGTTTGGGCACTCTGCTTGGCACCAGGTGAGATGGATGTATTTTGAAATGTATGTCGCTTGTGGTTTTGCACAGAGAAATATGAATAAGCTGCAAATGTGTGTGTGTGTATGTGTGGCAGCGTACACCCAAGCTGATATCAGAAACAGTGATTTTTTTACCTTATAGTACCAAATTTACAAGCAATTGACTACATTTATATTAGAATGTGAAGAAAATAATAACCAAAAACAGCAGCCATAGACACAAGATCTTAACATCTGTAAAATAATTAAGTAAAACGAAAGTGGAAGTGAGGAAAGCAGACTGGTCAGAAATCAAACAATGGAGAGCCGTATTCCTAAAAGCGGATTCCAATGAATATGCATTTGTTCTGGCAGTAATTGACCAGGGAGTTCAAATCCATGTCTCCCAACAATATGTAACGTCCGTACAAGAGGCAAAGTAAATTTCCCTATAGAGCTCTAACAATTGACCAGACTCTATTTGGCTGTAGCCGTGGTCTCAGTGGAATTCAAACGGAAATAAAATGGGTTGATTTCGTGTGTTGAGATGCTGCTTTGCTTAATTTGAACCCAGGAGTTTCATCTGAGTCAGATAAGCTGTAATCTAACTCCAAACACCAGGGTAAAGTTAGCTCCTGCTGGTTAATGATAGGTTGTTTAATGATACAGCAACATCCAAGAAAATGAGCAAATGAGGCAGTCAGTAATACAAAATTACAACATTAACACATTCATGATTTGACCTTTAAATAGTGTTGTTTCTTTGGAAAGTGATCATATTTCTGGAATAGCTTGGCAAATACTTGTAATTGAGCTATACTGATAATAAATGGCATCCTTGTTGTTTATTGAGGGAAATATTTGAAATAGCTAATGAGTAATTAGAGGGTTTTAAAACACTACCCAAAAAGCTGCTTTGCCAGTGAAATATTACAGTATAGGAAAGAACTTCAAACCATCATTCATTTAACTTTAAGTTATTCATTCATTCCCATCATTCATTAAAAATCTGCAATAAATAAATGTGTTTCTTCTGTGAGTTAAAAGCTTAATGTGAGACTGCTTTTTGTACAAATAGTCCTCTGATTAGAGTCTTTTGAGTTGTTTTGCACATACTCAGCACTGATAATGAGTAAAACAAGATTTAGGTCACAGCAGATTCAACAGAGTTAATCAACATTTTTAAAGCATCCTGGGAAAGGAACTGGCGTCGGCTCATAATAAATTACTCTGTACCATTGGAGCTGACTGTCTCCCTAATGTGGCCTCATTATGTTGATAAATGCTTATCGCAGGCAGCTTTTCAATTTTTCATGAGAGCTGTGTGTAACAGCACAGAACAGCGTATTTATAAATCGGTTATTTTTGCCAAATGACAGATACATTGTTTGTTTGTTTTTTTATATCCAAACCATCATTTCATTCTCATGAAATGTTGGAGTGTTTACCAGAGTTTCTACTATCACCAACAGGGGAATATGGCACATCCCCTCCAGACTGGCATGTGCTTGTGTGTCCCTGCAAGGCTTTACAATGATTCCAGCAGATTTCTAAAGTGATTTTTATAAGAGCATTTGCCTGGGATTAGTTTGCTCCTGAAAGCTCCATCAGAGCTTTTGGTGGGCTATTTAACATAGCAGAGGCAGCGAGAGGCTGCAGCCCGCTCTCTGCCCTCACACCAAGTCCACTGGGCTGCACAGATAAAGAGGAAGGATTGGTTACAGTCAAAGCTGATCTTCCATCTTATGTGTGTAGGCTTTTGGAAGACAAGCACAGGTGTGTGAGCGGTCTCAATTCAAGACAATCCGTTTAAGCTCCGGTGGATTTGTTCTAGTTAGGCTTAGCCCTACTTTCTTATAGGAGTTTAACATACGAGAAGTGAGACAATTGCACGGAGAAAGGAGGAAAACTGAGATAAAAGGATTCTCTGTAGAAGTTTAGCTGCGCTGGAATACGCTTTATATTGCCGCGCGTCGTGGTCAAATCAATGCCAGTTCCTCTGGCAGAAAAAGCATGAAATGCTTTTGGGCAATTAATAATTTATTTTGAGACGTTTCTGAGCTGAAAACCCAAACTCATTTTAATAAACCAGCATCCTGCTGACACGTACAGCGTGTTTGAAGGTAAATAAAACGGCTTTGATTTTACTAGCTGCAGCTGCCAGCCAAGCAGGTTGGGATTTAGTTTACACCTGAAGGTGAGTCTTTGAGGACACGAGAGCAGATGACTTCACAATCCAAAAAAAAGCTGCTTGCTTTGAAAGTGTAGAGTTTTTGTACAATTTCCTTCCTTAAATATAAGGTAAAGATGATGATGCTAGAGCACATGTCTCCACTGTTTTATGTAGTCAAAGGTTTTAAGACTGAAGGAAATCCAGATTCTTTCGATTAAGTTCTGGAGTTGTGAATGGGATCTTGATATTAGAACATCAATTTAACAAGACTGAATAGAGTTCAGATTGACTCACTTTTTCTTATTTAATTAATTTTGAAAGATCAACAGCATTCATTTGATTGTGGCCTGTCCTATGGATATGAAGATAAACTGGAATATTTCCATCGGATCACTTTTTCTATCTGTATGCATTTGCAGTGTTTCATTTAGAAATGACAACACAGAATCTGAGTTCAGCTATTTTTACAGGTTAGATTCCTCTTCAGTCCTCTACAGCTTAACACAATTAAATATGTTAATTTTACTAATTGTAAAGAAATATGGTATCCACTAGAGCATTTAAATAAAGCACACAGCTTACCTCGTGTGAGGAACTACAGGTATATAACATTTCAGTGTTTTGATGCTTATCTCTGTGACGTCATAAAACCATTATCCTCCCTGCAAACCGTAAATCTGTTTGTAAAGAAGGGTGGAAAGCAGAGCTTTCAGACACCTGTCAGGCTCAAGCAAACAGAGCATAATGATTCAATATTATGAATATCTGATTCTGGACTTTAGATCTGGAAACACAGAATTCATGGAGTTCACAAGGATTTCGTTTGAAAATCATAGATAAAAAAAGAAGCTGATGAAACATTAATCTGAAACTATAAGATCAAGTAGTCTTTTTTTAACCCTTTACAGGTTGCTGTGAATTGTAGCTCTTCTGATCAAATACATTTGAAATACGCCTGTATCACAATCAGTCCTTCCTCTGGCATATGTTTTCCACCACAGAAAAAAAAAAATCGAATAAGATATTTGAGGTGGTAACATGACATAGTTGAATCAGTATTGGTCTCATATGGCTCATGTCCATGCCAGTGCTGAAAGGGTCCTTTGTCCGAGGCAGATTCAGCTGGACCGGCAAGGCAGCTCCTTTCAAATGCCTTCAAATCCATCCTCACAGTTAGTTACAGGCTCTTGCTGGATATGTAGTACCATAGGTATAATAAGGTGTACATTGAAAAACCTCATACTTGATAATACTCATTTCTGCTTGGCTGTACCTAGTTTTGTCATCTGCGTTCACTTGTTTTTTTTATTTCTGCGATAGTTAAAAGTCTACAGTGCTATGGCTGCAACATCATCCAGGGCCAGAGGTATGTGGACGTGGGCTGCTCCAGCCCAGAGGTCATCACCTGCACCCACTCGCACAAGGGCTTCAAACACCGTTTCTGCATCAAGACAGAGAGTAGTGAGTAAACCTTCCACAGATAATATCTGTGCTTGTCTTTCTCCTCTAGCTCAACAAGTCAATGCTATTGTATATCACAGTTATTTAAGGACTATTTATGAGGTGACATATTTTAAAGTCTCAATAAATTTCCTCTGACATTCTCCTCAACATTAGCATAATCTTTTTTTTCTTATCATGCTTTCAATTTAATGTTATTTGTCTTGCTTAATGGACTACTCTACTTCTCTCTGTTGAGAGAATACTTATGCAACCTTAATGTACTTTGCTGAGTAAAATATATGTCATTCATTTTTTGATGATAAGTCTAATGAAGGATGCAGACATCAAAGGCAGGGGGGTGATGGTCAGATGAGAGTATGCATGGAAGCGTGGGCAATCCAGCTGTTTCTTTGCTTAACATCTCAGGAATGTGCTAGTGCTGAAAATGGCCGATGCGGCACCTTTTCCATTTTCTCAGAGAAATAACAAGCACAGACAAGAGCTGCCCGTCGTACACAGGATAGAAAACTCTTGGACAAAATCTTGTGTAAGAATCTTGGTAATAATCTGTGGCTAGTCAGGATGTTAATCTTCCTGTGACCCAGCAAAACCTAAATCAAATAGATGCTAGTGAAGCTCCATAAGAGACTTAGAGTTCTGGCCTCCTTTGTCCAAAAACAGAAAACATCTGTCCACAACTCATTATAACTCTGGTGCCTTTCTATTGTAAACAACATTACCTTACTCCACATCTGCCTCATACCAACAGTAGACAGGGAACATTTTTATATACTTTATAAAAACTTGTTGGGTTGCTGAATGCTAATAGACAAGGTAATCAATACTGTGAAAAAAAAAAAAATCTAGAATAGCTGAATTATGGTAATTAATCAAATAAGGCATCAATTGACTATAAATATTGTTGAATTTTTAACAGAATTGCAAACCAATGAGGGTGAGATGAGAAACACAATTCTGCTGTTATGTTTCAAGGGTTGGGTATTGCATGTGACATGTCTTAAATCTAAAATACTGGTCCTTATTTATTTGTATTTTTCCAGTGATTATAAAGATATAAGAAGCCTATAAGTTCTGCTTCAGATAACTACTAATGCCATAAAGCTTTCATTTCCTTTACTTAAGGGAAGTAAGTGCACTATTTGTTGATGGACTGGTTTCACTATGTGTTCTCAAGATCTCAAAATGTCCTTCTCATTATCCACTTGCAGCATTTGGTGCTTACTTATGCTTTTTTCCTGCTGAGCCAAACACCAGCTCATCACTCTTATCTGACTGACTGTCTCCCCTGTCTGTCCATCCAGCGGCTCTGGGTATTGTCCTGACCAGTGGCTGTGCTACATCTAGACACTGCCAGCAACAAGAGCTACCAGGGGTGCGAATCCACTGCTGTGACTCAGACCTTTGTAACAGCACCCCCCTCTGGCAACCAAGCACACTCCACTACGTCTGCGCACTGTTCAGTGTCCTGCTGATGAGGATGTGGTTGTGATCTAAAGTTAAAAAAATTAAATAACACCAATGGACTCTTCTGTGTTTTATGCTGAATGAACATGTTTTTGGTTTGCACTGTCAAATTGGTTTTTATCACATTGTTGGCTGGGACTAACAATTACAGCAATGGCCACATTACAGCGTAAACACAAGAGAGCAAACACAGTCTGCATCATCTTACAGTCATCAGTGATTTCATTGTAGGGAATATTGTGGAACGTCTGTGCTGGTGTCACAGTGTTGTTTCTGAAAAAACACTTTGTACGAGGCAAAACAAGACTATGCCAACTTCAAGTTTCAGCAGTTTTAAGCGCTCTTATTTGGAAAGATGTACATCCTTTTTCTGTGTTTCTGTACTTTTCAAGATCAAATAGTTATGTTCTTTCAAAGTCACAAGCGATCTACTTTTCAGTAGAAAATATGTTTTTTCAGTTTGTTGGGGAACTGTATAGGCCAGGCATAGTAAAGAGGCACTGCATGTAATTCTTCTATAAAATATTGCTAAGTGAAAGCATGTAATGTTGTGATTTACTGTGTTAAAATGTTTCATATTTTTCTCGAGAAAGGTGTCTTTACTTCTATTATTTGTGCCGTGCTAAAATTCTTCATGACAGTCACAGTGTCTCATGTCCTAATCAAAAAATCAATGGGGAACAAATCCTCAACTCAGAAAATGTTCACATGACGACTGAAATCCAAAAGGGATTCTTGCATTTGCAGTTATGTCTCTCTCGTTGAGACAAAATAATTTGTATGATCCAGAGAGAAGCAATTTCTTCTTTTATTGTTTTTCCTCATCAATAACATTCCATGTTTAAATATGCTGTGTTCAGATCTATAGGGAGATGTTTTTTGTTTTTTTTGCTTTTCAGAACTGTACTGGATCAAGAAATAACATTTTCTGGCACAGATTATATTAAGTGATTGAACACTCCAGATGTTGCTTTGTAACACACCCCCTGCAATCCATCTTAAAATGAGTATGAGCACAAGGCCATCACCCTACTTTTCATAATGGAATTCCCAACAAGTTCTATGTTCGGGCTGTGGGACTTGAGGCTGGGGAGTCCAGTGCCTGTACTCAATCCTTTCTTATCCATGCCTTTCATACGTGCTCAGAACTGAGTTATTCATCCTCTTATTGAATCATACAAAATGACATGGCTGCTGTGGGAAAATAAGTCATCCACAGGCCAGAATATGTTCTTTGCATTAATTCCGCCATCTTGTAAATACATAGTAATTCAACCCCAGTCACTGATTCCATCCTACACTATCACAACCGTTTTGCTAATAAAACTGTGGATGGTCTTTTTTCATCATCTTTTGTACTAAGCATGTGACATTTAGTTTGCCTAAAAGAGGTATCTGAGATACTGACTTCAATTTCTAACTGAATAAATGCCCATCCCAAATGACTAACAGTCCAGAGAAGAATACTACTCTCTTGACCAACTGAATAAAAAGCTTATTTATGCAAGGTTAGGTTGCCACAGTTCACGCTGTGATATGGAGATGCACTGGATGTTGAGAGTGATTTGGTCTGATACTTAGGGGGCGTGTTACAAGGTACTAACTACTCAGAAGAACATCGAACAAAGCCAATATAAAAAACCATCCCTTTAAAAAGGTAATTATGCTTGGAATAAAAAATCTGTCTCAAAACAAGATCAAAATATCTAACTAAAAGAAACTATCAATATCTTGGACCACTATCACAATAATGAGTGTCAAATGTCCACTTCTTGTCACTGATGTGTTAAGAAAGGAAAAACAATTATTGTTTTTTTTTCTATAACGTTGAGCCATTTATGAGCATTTAGTAATGCAATTGTTTAGCAATATAAACTCAAGCGCAACTTCGCAGTTCAGAAAGTTGGCTGATGTGATGTCTCAGGGTACAACCCACTTCATGAGAATGAACAGATCAATAAAATCAGGTGAAGCAGGACCAGGACAATAAATCCTTGTATCATTTCATATTGATTTGACAAACTTTCGGAAAACTTAGAAACCCCCACCTCTCTTTGTGTTCAGTTGAAGAAACATCCCAACACCATGAAGAGTTTTTAAAAAAGCGTGAAATCTAAAGAATGACAGAGAGGCCATTATCAATAACCTCTTGAGAGATGGTGACCGTGGTTTACGAAAATACATCAGCAAAACAAGGTGAGCAGGAGCCCTGGCAGCAGCTGAGGCCAGAAACTGAGATAAACTAGATACAGATTCAATCTGAGGGGAGGAACTGTCAGCCTGAACATGGTCATTTAACAAGATAGGACACACACATTTATTCAAGACATGAGCAGTTAAGGGATTATTTTCCACCAGATTCCAGAGCGATATTTTCATGAACAGATATGGCTAAATCAAATGGCTCTCAGTATGTAAGATTTAGGTCACAGCACACTGACATTTTGTCAGTTTGTTTATCGAAAAAGAAAAACATGGAAATATTTGTTTCAGAAGCATCATTTTGCAAATTTTGGTTAGGGTTGGTGTGGTCAGAATTACATTTCTAAATACATGCATACATGAATTTCCAATGAGCCTTGCTTTGTGTTTTGCTGCAGGTGGTATTGTACAAATGTTTTAAATCGTCAGTAGGCTATGCCAAAAATAGAAACTGCTCATTTAAGAAACATTACTTTGAATGAATTATCCAATTACAAATAAAGATATTAAACAAACCTTATAATATGATTATATTCACTGAGTGACACGGATTCAGTCAGCCAGTCAGCCCCACCATGGCCAACACCTGTAAAGGTAGCTGCTCTCCACCAAACGGTGCGTCTGGTTAGCGCACAAACTCCAAGTCGCCGCATACGAGGCTCTTTGTCCCAGAAGCCCATTGTATGGAGCGGAGGAAACCCTGTGCCGTGAGCAGCCATCTTGGTTAAACAGATCATACTTGAGCCAGGATAACCTGCATACCTCTCCTCTGTGTTCCTCCAGAACTCACAGCTCTAAAGATTAATTTCTGGTAAGAACAGACTAATAGAAATACTCGCGCACATCCTTAAAGACTTACTTTTGTCTGAACAGCTCTGAGGCAAGAACATAAATATTAGGGAAGAGCAGACACTGCTAAGCTGCAGCTGAGTGTGGCAGGAGTAAGCTAACTGAAAAGCTAACGGGGCCAACTAATAAAAAGCTTGGTCCGTGTTTTTCTCACTGTTTCATTAATATAAGCTGTTGTTGATTAAACTGATAAATAGTAATTGTGTGGACAATGAGCGAATAGATTGTCTCAATTTATGAAAATGACCATCGTGCCTTCCATTAGCTGATAAAGTATCCAGCTAAAGTAATCGCTAGCTGACTTTAGTAATGCACATTGTGTGTTTTTTCCAGGAATCTTCTGGTCAATTTTGTTTCTGGGGCCAGTGATTTCAGTAAATGAAACAGAATCGACAGGATGTATTCCCATGGAGGTTACCGACATATGAGTTATGATGTGTGGGATTTGTTGTGTGTCAGCAAGCAGGTAGCTGGCTGTAGCTAAAGCAAGCCTAGCTGTCAAAACAGCTAATGTGGGGCGGAGAATTTTATCACAATCGACCGTCTAGCTAGTAAACCAAGTCAATGTCAGGCCTTATTTCCCATTCCGCTCGACAATATCAATTTGTTTTTGAGCTCTCGGTAATAGCACTAAATTAGTCAAATCAGTGCAGTCATTTTGCCGGTTATTACGCTAACGTTGAGCTAGCACTCGTCCGAAGACACCGAGCAAGAATTTAAGGTGTCAAATAAAAGCGTTTACAGTAGATGTGCAAGTCATGTACGTTGTCTATTTTGGAGTCCTTATTAAATATGTGGTGTTCTTTTTTTATTCTTGGGAATAAACAATGATACTGTGATCAGTTGTAGACCAGTGTTGCATTTAGGGACTACTAATGCTAGCCTCCTAGCCTCCCCTTTGAGCTTGGTTGTAGAAATGACACTCTTTTACATAAATAACTGAATATGACAGGAAAAGAAAGTCCTTTTTATCTCAGATTTGCTCATTTAAACATCCTGGACTTTCGCAAATCTCTATTGCTGCATCATTCCTGTTTATAGTATAAACAGCTAGTGTAAACAACATTACCTAAGATGCGATTTAGTCCTTCACACATGTCGTCATTTTAGGATTTAAGAGTTTTTAGTTTGGCTGCAAAATCGAGAAATCGTGCCTCCAAATAAAAGTTATGGTCTCGCATTGTGGTGTTTCCTGCTTGCAGGGAGTCACATGATTTGAATGGTGGGCCTGAAACGTAATTTAGACATGAAGCTACTGGATGTGTCATGATTTCCTAGTTTGTCATGTTTAAGATTTCCTTGAATCTTGTTGTTCTGATCATAAACATTCAAGTGATAATGGGCCAAAAGTTGCGTTTACATTTTCATCTCTGGTTTTTATGTTAACACAAACGGCATTCATGCTTTTTAGGAAAAATGGCACGACACATATAGAGTAGAAGAGTTGTATTTCGGGTGGTTTTGTTCAGCTGTTCATATTATTTAAAATGACTGACATAATTAGATTAACTTGGCAAGAAAATTTACTAATAAAAGCTGAAAGCCTGCTGTATTTGGATCAGTTTAAAGACCTCCACCTAAGTCCTGTTACTTGAAAGTTTTTCTTTGTTTCACTCATTAAGAGGAGGAGGAAGTGCACTGTCGCTCTTTCTTGACAAAAAATCGTGTGTTGGGGAATAAAGAGTGCTGAGATTGCAGTCTGGTCACAATCCTTATTTGCAATACTTCTTGATGAATATTTTTCCTACACATTTTTATGACCTTATATTTAGATTTTACTTATGCTGGCTATATCTAATCCCACAGATTAACTCCCTTATCACACTGGTGGCCACATGGAAGTCATGTGACAAGTTGCAGTCTCGGAAAGTCCATGCATGTTACCAGTTTAAAGAATGTCAGTGGTGTATGGCTTCATGGTCTGTTACGTCATAGGAATTTTAAACTGGGATATCAGTGTATTGATGTCCTCACTGTTATTTCATGTATTTCTTTAAATCTTCTTGGGCTAAATCGACTGACATAGTGGCATTAATTAGTAATCAAGATAAAAATGTGTACTCTTCAACAATCTTGTAGAAGCAGTGCTTGGTCTGCATATGGTCATTATTGTGAAATCCAAATTGTATTTTTAAAGTTACTTTGATTTTTGTCAGGATGTTTTATAGGCTGCTCTTAGGCCCACTTATATTGTCTTAGCTTAAATAATTAAGAATTGTAGCGCGTTTGGATGGCTGTTGGCGTGAGTCATTGAAGAATAAAACCATCTGTACATGTACCCCTACTTCACTCAATCTTTTCGTCTTATAACATTTTGATTTAGTTCAAGATCAAATTTAGAAAATGCAATGAGTTGTCATAGGTATCTCGCTTTATGATCAAGGGCTTCTAAATTTTGCCTTAAAATATACTGGGCATACATCAAAACAATCGAAACATGCCGTAGTTCTATAAAATGCAGGGATGGCCCCTGTATTGTTTTCTAGGCTATGGAACTTTGCTGGACTTTTTTCTGAATCTCTAAAACCCACAAAGAGATCTCAAATTGCTTTCTATCTGTATTGGAAGAAACAAACTCTGGTATTCCTAAATACACTGTTTTAATCGTGTACCTTTAGAGCACCATCTATTTACTCAGCTTGTTTTCTATTCCTATTTGTAGAATTATTTTTTCCTAATGACTTCTTTTGTGTTTGTTTTTTTCCTCTCTAGCCTTTCTTATCACTGCCCATCCACATTTTTGTAGTAGTGTTGGCATTAACTCAGCCCGTCAAACTGATTGCACTTAAGGAACTGGTTTGTCAGCAGTGGGAATTTAAAAGTAAGACTTCAGAGTTCTTACTCCCTGTCAGCCTTATTGTTGTTTGATTTGACCAAATAAAGAAACAAGTAGCAAACGTGATAGTTGGAAAACATTCAGGATTTCAGGGAAATCAGTAAACGTAACATTTTTGGAGCGGGTCGAACAGCCCATTAACTGCAGATAGCTTCAAGGCTCCCTACAGGAGTTAATCCAATAATCCGAGCTTCAAACGTACGAAAGTTAGGACAACTTGTGTTTGTTTTTTTACTTTTTTTTTTTCAAGATGCACCCAATCTAAATCTGCAGACGGCAGTTAGGTTTCCAGAATATCTGCTTTTTGTAGCTGCTGAGCAAGTTTTGGCAACACTCTGATGTTCCAGGCAGAGGAGGATGAACATGTTTAAAGCAAGGGAATATTTAGTTCTTATAATGCAAAATGTGAATTAAATCAGCAACTTGAGAAGTCATGTTACCCTCTCATATTTGAATTGATCATTCAATACATATATGTCATTTTTTCAAAGTAAAAACTTTCAGATTGGCTCAGTTATTAGAAATCCAAAGAACAATCTCTGATTCATAAAAGCTCTTCCCTGTCATCACTGGACGGTTGTTCTTAAATGCATCTCTGTCATTTTAAAGCAGCAGCTCGCTTGCACTGCTCAGCTCCCCTGTTTTGTGTGGATGCTTTTGTTGACAGGGAGTGATGGTGATGTGTGGTAAACATTCCCCATTCCCGGGCTGTCACAGTGAATTTGCCTAACTGTGAACAATAAAACATCACTGAATACCAGATAGGTGTCAGTTTTAGCTCTGACATCTCCAATGCTGTTGGTAGTCCTGTGTGTTTCCAGTGTCATCAAAATGTTTTATATTGCTGTCGTATGCAGTGACTATGCAGGAGACTTTGATCATTTTCTTCCTACTCTGCATATTTTTTGCAGCAATTTTGCAGTTGGAAGCAGCAATCCCAACCTATGAATAAACGTTTGAACACATTTAGTGAAATTCCAATTTTGTCATAGCACATCTGTTGTTCTTGTCTTAACTAAAATCTGTAATTAACCAAACCTCTTTTTTACTCTTCCAGAGCCAAGATGGCCACTGCACCATATAACTACTCCTACATTTTCAAATACATCATTATTGGTAAGTGAGGAGTGCTGCTGACCACCAGCGAGTAGCCTTTCTGAATAACTACACTGATGAGCTATTTTAGGATCATTTTGCATGCGGACGCCCGTCCTGTGCAATGTCCAAGGAACTCTGGAGCAGGTCCAACTTGTCCCAGTTTGATGCGTCAGACTTTTAAATTCTAGCGTTCTTCCCTATAGAAAACCCCAGGCTTTTTAGCCATTCTTAAGACCTTTTGCAGCTTTTACTGTACTTGTTTACACACTAACATACTGACCAAAACATAAACACTCAAAATGCTATGGGTTCCTTCCATCCTGTCAACATGTCAAAAGCTGCCAGACCCTGCTGTTTTAAAGCAGCTCTTACTATTGTTTTATTTATAGTCTGATTTAAAAAGGATCATTTGATTGTCAAAGAAGAGTAAACTTTTAACTTTAAGCACATATTTGATGTGGCAGGTATCTGAATGTAGGGACAGAAATGACAGAGTTCTCTTAAAGATATGATATTGTGTGTTTTGTAACAGTGGCGTTTTTAAAAAAACAACAAAAAACATGAGTAGTTTTGGGGGGTGCACTGTAATGCACAATGAAGTCTTGCAGGTTTTGAAGAAACAATGTAGTGCTCATTCTACATTTATGAGCTAATAAAAGTCCTTTAAGAAAAATTCAGACATGTAGCCTCACTGCCGTCTTCTGTCCGGCTCTCATAAATCCACATTAAATTTTGAAGAGTTGTTGCTTGCTGTGGCAGAAGAACTGCTACATCATGTATGGACACAACACTGCAGGCTTGAATAGAGAATTGTTGTTCCTCTGTCGTTTCCTTGGTTGACCTGAGTCTCTCTCTGTCTCTTCACAGGAGACATGGGGGTAGGGAAGTCATGTTTGCTTCACCAGTTCACGGAAAAGAAATGTAAGTGCTGCCCTGATTTTTTTTTTTTTTCATTATCCCTTTTCTTTTCATTTGTACGCGTGGCTCACTGCACGCAAGGTTGCCAGGTTCCAAGGAGCGCTTCAATCACTTTGGATTTCGTAATTTGCCAGCGGAAGTCGGTAGGATAGAAGATGAGTGTGAGCTCCACAGTGAGAGTCTCTTCTGTGTATGAGGCAGCTGCAGCCGCCCATTGCCATTCAGCTCGGTTATTTGCCACTATTAACGAGCCAGATGCAGTATTTCTCACTCACTTGCACATGATCGCATCCTGCCCATATCCACACACAGGGATGATTTAGAAAAGGTTCCCAGCACCCATTGAAAAGAGATGCGAGACTTTCTTGAACCTTCCCAGCCCTGGTACTCTTTAAGGTTGTAATTATTTTTGCTGCCACAGCTGCTGCTTCTTAACAGCAGACATGTGGAACTTGCGTGAGTGTTTTATGTCTCGTCGGTTGGCAAATAGATCAGTGACACTTGCTGCATTTATTTATTTATTCTTTTTAATGTATGTGTGGCACGAAGAGCAGCTGGAAGGTATCAGTGATAATGTATGGTCAGCAGTGGAACAGCTACAATAAAAATGGACACAAAGAGCGAAATGAAATAAACTTGAGCTTCACTTTCTCCCTCCAGTCATGGCAGACTGCCCTCATACAATTGGCGTGGAGTTTGGCACAAGGATAATCGAGGTTAGTGGACAGAAGATCAAGCTGCAGATTTGGGACACGGCAGGACAGGAGCGCTTCAGGGCCGTCACCCGCTCCTACTACCGCGGCGCTGCCGGGGCCCTGATGGTCTATGACATCACCAGGTAAACCCCCACGGGCCTGGCTTCTGAAAGGATGGCCGTGCGATTCCCCTAAAAGGGCTGAAAACAGAGGCAATTAAATCGGTAGAGGGGACGCCCTGAGCAAATGAAAGCGTTTGCATTGCGGCTCGCGTGCAGCCCTGTTGTTTGAGCTGGATGGTGTCACGGGTATCGCAAACCTGTGCAGCCAGTCTGAACTGCAGGACACCCCAGTAGTCGCTCTAAGGCATAGGGAAACCATCTGCCTACAAAGATGAGCACATCCTGTAGCTGAAGGCTGCGCTGCCAATAACCAAATGTTTATTAAAAAAAAAAAAAAAACTGTGTATAGATGTTATCAAGAGAAACTGGGAACCATACATATAAGCGGGTTAAAAAGTGACATTACAGACATAGAGAGTTTGGACATACGTGAATAGATTTCTGAGAATAAGAAGCTGTCATGGTGCCATCATGTTGCTGTGTTACATCTTTTCCAGTAATGCCGTATGACGGCTTAGCCTGTTGTCTTAGCATTGTCCCTTTGCTGATGTCATGCAGGAGAAGCACTTACAACCACCTCAGCAGCTGGCTGACCGACGCTAGAAACCTCACCAACCCCAACACCGTAAGTACGCACGCTGTGACTTAGTCGGTCAACACGTCATGTCCCAGACCTTTCAGTTGCTCCTTCTCGTCTCTCTCTGGCTGTTTATGCTTCTTTGAGTTGGACTGCTGCAGGTTCTTCCTCTGTTTAATTTCCTGTTTCTCCGGCTCTGTTCTCCCTGAAGTCGTTTTGAAAAGGGAGCCTGTGCATTTCTTAAATAGATTTTTCGAGTTCAATCTGATTAGCTCTACATCATTCTGCTCTCCATCAATGAAATGGGTTTGTGCAACTGTCCACTTCCATATTATGTTTTTTTTTTTTTTTAAAAGGGCTGGATCTCATCTTCTTTGGGTTTATACTAAAAGGAAGCGACTCTAAGAGCTCATAGTTATAATCAGCACCCCACTGGGCGTTTAGATATAATCTAGATGTATTGCTTGAGATGGGTGTATTTACAGATGATGCACAGATTGGTCAGATGCAGCAAACTGACCAAACAAAGGAAGTGGCGGGTACTTTAATGAGGTTTTTCTGAGCATGGCACCTGTGTCCAAGAAGCAGCCAAATCCTGTCTTGTTTTCCAGTTTGTTGATGAAGTATCTTGCTTCGGCCAAATGGTGGCACTGTTGTAGCACAGCCATGGCTTCTCTCCCAGGTGTCAACATCAGGATGTTAAATCCTTAATGTTAAATCCTCTTCTAGCATATTGCACTCAAGGTAAGGCAAGTGTGTAACACGTGTTGTAGGTGAATGTTAAAGCTTCTTTTTGCAAGTCGCTTTGGATAAAAGCGTCTGCTAAATGCATAAATGTTGCATCCTGAATGAACCCTCTTCATGGCAGGATGCAGCAGGAGACGAGAAGCTATTCAAAAAAGATCTGAGTTCTGTGTGAAGTCATTAAGTCCTGAGGCCTCATCTGAACATGGGCACAGGCTGAGTCATGTCTTCCATCAGATTTTAACAGGTCAATGTGGATAGACTGCAGGAGATTTACTCCCATTTGCCACAGCAGAGGTCAATGCTTTCCAAAGCTAATGGTCCTGGGGCTGTTGCTCAGCATGGAAATTTGTTTCAGAAAATCTGCTTGAATAAAACATGAACGTGTGCTGATGGACATGCAGCTCCAGCACAGCTACTGTTGTCAGGGCAGTCCAGGTTCAGTGACATCACAGCTGCGTGTTCCACCTCCCTTCAGCAGAGCCCTCTGCTTCCCTGTTGCATGGAGGCCCAGAAAGCACACGATGGCCTCACACTCCCTGTGCTTTTGTTGTTAGGTGATCATTCTCATAGGAAACAAAGCAGACCTGGAGGCCCAGAGAGATGTCACGTATGAGGAGGCTAAGCAGTTTGCTGAGGAGAACGGTGAGGAGACACTGTTTTGTAGCTGACACCGTCAGTCTGGGGAGAGGAAATATCAGACTTGTGATAAGGTCTTGTTATGTCAGCTTGGAGGAAGATCCATAATTTCCTGCTCTCTTTTGAACAGGCTTGTTGTTTCTGGAGGCCAGTGCAAAAACGTAAGTTGGTGCGCCTTCCATGTTCTAGTCACCGCCCGGTTTCCTGCCTCAGTCATGTTTGATTTCCCTTCTTTGCCACTCTGGTGTCTTCGCTGCGTCTGTAGGGGTGAAAACGTTGAGGACGCCTTCCTGGAAGCGGCCAAGAAAATCTATCAGAACATCCAAGATGGCAGCCTGGACCTGAATGCCGCAGAGTCTGGGGTCCAGCATAAGCCCTCGGCCCCCCAGGGCGGCCGGCTAACCAGCGAACCACAGCCCCAGAGAGAAGGCTGCGGCTGCTAATGACCAAGCAAAAGCCCCCGTGCCCTCCCCCTCTTCTGTGTCTGTCTGTTCTCCCCTCAACCGACCCCCTCCATCCATTCCAGCCCCTCCGTACGTTCATCCCTGGCTGCACCAGGAGCTGCATGAGAGCAGGGCTTCGGAGGAAAGGATCGGGGGGTGAACATCGACTCGGGCCAGACTGAGCTACGCTGTGTGGACTACATCATTTCCATCTCCTCTTCCTGTCCGTCTCCTTCTGTTGCCGTCTCACTCCTCTTAAAAATCTCAGTGTGTCTTCTCTCCCATAATTCTCCTCTTTCACTCTCCTCCAGTCCTCCCGCACCATTCGGCCCAGCCCCGTCCCCACACGTGTAGAATTGTAGGTGCCACCACACATTACACCGTTCACTGACACTTTAGATAGATGTAACGTTCATATAATAACAGAGCGAGACTGTTTTTTTTATGTTTGGTTTTTAGCTATATATGAAATGCAAAACGCCGCGTCAAGCTTCATCCACCGCTGATCAGTTGTGTTTAAGCCAGATCTAAACTATATTCCCTAACTCCTCCTGCATGGTTTACAATGCCATCATTTTATGGAGACATGCAGATAGGGTTTTCCACTTGATGTGTGGGAGCAGAAATCAGTGACGTAGAAAAGCAGCCACACGGGTGTGTGTACAGGAACGTGTAGCTGAGTGGGCCTTTTAAGGAGGACTCAGCAGTGTTGGTGGCTTTTAATTCTAGCTTTTGCTGCTTGGCACCAAGCAAATTCCTTTGCCAGATCTGATGAACTCAGGAGTGAAAAAAAGAATTCTCACCATATATGTAAGAGATCGCTCATAGATCCCTCATCCCTCTGCGACATCACAGGACAGAGCGTTGGGCGTTTTCCAGCTAGTCTGTATTATGAAGTTGGATGGACGGTTCGTTTGACTTTAATTTAAGACGTCACTTTAACGAAAGAAAAAAAAGTCTTTTCAGTATTTGCTGAAAAGATTAATTTAAATGGGTCTCTTGCACCAGCTCTCCTCGTCGTACATCTAACCCCAAAGTTCTCATCATCATATCGACTGTCTTTACCAGCATTTCTTTGTCATTGTTTGTTGCCTTATAATGATTACTCTTAGGTCTCTGTTTCGCTGCAGCTGCTCTTCAGTTCACCCCCATTTAATCAGTTTATTTTCAATTAAGGATAATTCATTTATTTACCCGGAAAATAAAAGTAAAGACCCGTTTGGTAAAGTGTTTCATGGTCAATCATTAGCAGCATGGCTAAACCCACACCTTGACTATTCAGGTGTAAAACGAATCACTCCTTTGGGCTGCACTGAAGAGCTGTAATCTGGTTCATTTGGGCAGGTGCTGCACTGCCTCCTAACAGAAGCAGCCCCCCCCCCCATGAAATATGAAGAAGCTGTCAAAAGTGAAGATATGTTTTTTTTTTATTTTCTTCAAGTACGATTTCCTCTGTAACATAGCAACCCCCGATTGGACAGCTGTATATACGCTTCTAAAATGCTGGTTAAGACCTTGCTACTGTACTTTGGATTTAGAAATTTATTTGGTGGCTCTGCCAAGATCTGTACAGTTGGTGTGCTAGTGGGTTGCCTGTAATTCATGCTTGGGAAAATTCTGTAACATAGTTTCTATTAATAAATGTATGTAAAGGACAGAGGCGTAAACAACCCCCTGCCCCCCCCCCCCCAATCTGCACACTACTGAACCTGCCGATCGACCGAGAAGAGTGAAATGAGATGTGCAAAGAAGTATTTATGTCAGCAGACCTCTCGTTTCTGTACAGAGTGGAGAATGGGGCATGTTTGTGTTGGTATTCTGTTTTCTTTTTCCACCCCGACATGGCTCCTCCGTGGGAGGGGCCCCGCATTGCTGTCTTAACTTTTGGGGAACGGGAATGGGCTTACTTTTGTGAGAAGTGGGTGGGCTGGGGCTTCTTTTTTTTTCCTGTGTCCCACTTCTTTGCAGTTTGGAGTGACCACTTCCTGCTTTTGTCTGTCCACAAGTACAAGAAAAAAACAAAACAAAAACGTACATATGTATAAATTTTTAAGGAGCTGTGCTAACATTTAAATGCGTACTTGCGTGTATATGATTTTAAAAATGTTGACATTTTGATTTTAATGACAAAAAATAATCTAGATAGAAAAAATAAATTATACATAACCTGTTTTTGTGTCCGTCTGTGATGATGCTGTAAAAAACACTGGCTTTAATAAAACACCTGGGACTGAGACCTAGTCCCACGGGTCAAGTTTAAGTTACCGATTCTCACATGAGGTGAAATGGCTTTAAAAACCACCGGATTCAGAAGTGTGTTTCAAGTAGCACAACTGCTTTGTATTTTATTGCAACAAAAATTGAACCCAGAAGGAAAAAATGTACAGATGAAGTGAAAGTTTGTCTACAAAATAAGTGAATGATGCTTAAAAAAAAGTAGTGGTATGTTTTATACAGGGGGGGGGGGGAAAGAGAGAAGTAAACAGTACCATACTGAAGTCAAGGCAGACAGCGGTGACATTTGTCCTCAGGCATCACAGTCAGACAAGAGAAGTACATCATATTAAAAATACTCAACTTTTTTTTGTTTTTCGGAATTTAACACATTTTGTAAGACAGAACGTGATAGATCCATAAACATTTCCGTCCAGTGTTTCCCCCCAGTGTTTCCCCCAGGAAAGGCCTTTGCAACAGCATTTAGACAATGTGACATCACACCTCCATTCTTTCGGGAACAAAGGCCAGCCAGAGAAAACACGGAGTCAGTCTGTCACCCCCTCAGCACCTTAAAAAAAATGCTGCTGCAAGGCCAAAATGCTACTGATGGCTTTTTTTTAACTGGCATGTTGACTTGAATCAAAGTAGTGTGTGTGTGTATATATATTTATAATATTGCAGATCCTGCACCCTGGTCCCTCTCCAGTATAGACTGGAGGCGAATAAATTTGGTACGTCAAACATTTCTTATCAAACCAAACCAGCTATTCTCGTGCACATGATGCAATTTTTCCAAAAGCCAATCATCTTTCCTTAAAAGTGTCATGGTCAAACAGCCCTTATTAAAGTGTTTATAGCACCTTTGATTCCCGAAGTTGCCAAAGCTGCGGGCAGCTTACGGACCATTCGGCCTCCCACACTTTTTTTAAGGGCACATGACTGCAAATACTGTATAAAGATTCCATACAAAACAAAGACTGACACCATTTCATGTGTCAGTGTATAATCGATGATGAGTCAAGCAGTAGAAGAAAACAGAAAAATGGGATGCCTTGGACAGAGGCATTCCATGTGTTCCACAATCTTTACAGATGAAAAGGAAAAAACAGCCACAAAAGTCTGTCTGCTCGTTGCCTCAACAACCCACCGAGGGTGATGGAAGCAAACATCAAAGGCCTATTTTATGTTATGTCATGTGGAAAACAAAACAAAAAAAAGAAAGAACCAAGCAAATATGTAAGACACGATAGTTTAAAAACAAAAGATTGGTTAAAAAAAAAAATCATGATGTAGGATTGGCCCCAGGCCTTGCGTTAAGGCCGAACAACAATGTGCATTCATAGTTAAGGCTGATGACAACACAGGAGGTTTCGTTTGAGTCTGTCCATTGTAACCACAGGCTTAATCAAGTCAGGTCATTCTGCGGAGGGAGGCCGTGCTGCTGCAGGTCTCCCTCAGGCGTGGGCTCAGCACCAGCCCCAGCTCAGCCAGGAGAGTGGGACACACACTCATCAGTTTCCTGTGCTGGTAGTGTACACGACTCTGTGGCGCTACCTCTGAACGATGTCGCTGATCTCTTTGACGGAGGACAGCAGCTTGCTGAAGTCCTGCTGTGCGTTCGGGCCCCCGGTGGCCGCCGGGCAGATCTGAAGCTCGCGCAAGTTGTTCTCCAGCTTGCTGATGGCCTCTCGAAAGGCAAACTTGTTCCTCATCTGCTGGATGGACTCCACGTAGCTGGAGCAGTACTTGGACAGGTTCTTGCCGGCCTCCAGCACCGCGCTGTGGCTGCCCGTCTGCTCCGAGTTGCGCGAGATGGCCGTCCGGAGGAGTTCGGTGCCCTCCAGCACCATCTCGCGGGTCACGGCCGAGTTGGAGGCCTGGCGCGGGGTCATCTTGCGGAGAGAGCGACGGGGATCCACCAGAATCCCTGACGCTCTCTGGAATGCAGGGGAGCTCTGATCGCCGGGAGAGGTGAGGGAGGAAGGCAGACCGCCGAGGCTCTGGCCGGAGGGGGAGGTGGGTGCTGAGGTGGAGGTCTTTAGCGGTTGAGTTTTAGAGGTGGAGCCCAAAGACAGCTTCTTTGGGCCTTCACTGGCGGCTGTGCGGGCCTGGTCACCGACCGGGGCCGTGTGGTGGGGATCCGAGATGGACAGAGCGCCCTTGGTTTTGATGTCTGAAGGCGAGGATGAGGGAGAGTTGAGTTCTAAAGTGGGGCTGCGTGAGATTTTGCCCATTTTGGCCCCGGTGGGTGGTGGTGGTGGAGCCGGTTTGGGTTTGTGCAGCTTCCCCCTCTCCCTGACACATGAGGCATCTACAATGGGCTTGTTTCGGCGAATCCTGCACTCATCTCCGGCGGCCCCCATGGCAGGGAACACGTTGGGCTTGGAGAGCTCGGCATGGAGAGCACTGGTCTTAGAGGACTCCAGCCCCGGCAGGCCGGGTCTCTTGACCACCTTAGGTGTCAGTGCTTGCGGACTGGAGCCGGGACTGGGGTCGTTATCTTTGCCCACGAAAGCCGAGGGCACCTCTGGCGAAGTGTTCAGGCGGGGCGGGGGAGTCAGGGTCCCCATTCGAGGAGTGTTTTCCCCTTTCTGCTCGTTGGTCCTCTTTCGTGGAAGGGCTGGCTTACCGCCCAAGGTGCTTGATTCGAAGTGGCGCTGGCCCAGGTCTCGTGGCAGCGTGACAGATTTCCTGTAGGTGCCATCTCTGCCGTTAAATAAGTTGGAGGACCACAGGAAGCGGCTTGAATTGGAAATGGATTCCTCCTCACTGGGTGGAGTTGTAGCTGCCTTGCCTCCTGGACCAGGCATTGCTGGAGCTCCCTTCTTTCTGGGGAACAAAGGTCCTGGGTAGTTGGGAGCCCCACTGGTATGGGCGCCATTATTGGTAGCATCCAAAAACTTTGAGGATTCCATTCCGTGCGTTGTGTCATTTAAGGACAACGAAGCACCATTGTTGAAACTGTCACTGTCTCGAGGATCTAGAGTTGTGAGCTTCTTGTCATTAAAAGAGGAGCTGCGTTTGGGGGGAGTTGGGGCCTTAATTCTCTTTTTCTTGATGAGGCTTAGAAATCCACTACCACGCGTCTTGTCCTTGTCTTTGGGTAGCAAGCGGTCGTCCTCATTCAAGTTGTTGTCCAGAGGTGGACGCTCTTTCCTGGGAAGCATTGGTGATGACACGGCAACCTCTGGGTCCAGTGGGTCTGAGAAAAAGTACAAACAGGTCAGGGATGTTTAGAACATTCTTCACAATGCTAAATGGATTTGGGGATGTGACCCAGAATGCATTGCACGTTTGAGGTTGTCTAAAGTCTATTATTTTAGAGACACCTGGACTTTCTCCGTCCCGGTTTTCCATGGTTTTGCGAAGACTTCTGGTCTTTGTGGGCAGCTCTGGAGCCTGCTGGATGGAGCTTAATGTTGCCTTCTTCCCCTTCTTCCCCAACTCCTTTTCAACCTCTAGAATTATAGAGTTGGTACAGATGTGATCAAACATGAAGTTTAACTATTCTAATGACACTTGTTTTTATTTTACTGACGTATCCCTAAATATATACGAGCGGTCAAGGTGTTACTGACCATCAGATATGCTTGATTCCTGGAACATGGTTTCAAATGCTTGGTGTGTTTCAGCAAAGGATGGACGTTCTGAGGGGTTCCACCTCCAACCTGAGGGGGGGGGAATGTTAGTGGTAACTAGTGTAGTCTTCCATCATATTTCAAACAGATCCATACAGGCACTCACAGGCTGTCATGAGCTCGTAGACCTTCTCCGGACAGCCCTCTGGTCGGTCCATACGGTAGTCCTTTTGAAGCAGCTCATAGACCTGAGACAGGTCGATGCCAGGGTAGGGAGACATGCCATAGGTGGCAATCTCCCACAGCAGCACGCCAAACGCTAAAGATCATACAACAGGACCGTTTGTTGGGTCTCACACAGCATTTAGTAGAAGAGCCTTAGCAAAAGCTACATATGAATAATGACAGCAGAAGTTCAAGAAAAAAAAAGAAAATGTCCATTCACTTCAAGTAGAAACACCACAAGAAATTCTATTGTCTGACATCAAACTCACCCCAGACGTCAGACTTGATGGAGAACTTGTTGTAGGCCAGACTCTCTGGAGCGGTCCACTTGATGGGGAACTTGGCCCCAGCATGAGCTGTGTATGTGTCTCCGGTCATCAGCCTGCTCAGGCCAAAGTCTGCAACCTTCACCAGGTGGTTCTCCCCAACCAGGCAGTTACGGGCAGCCAAGTCCCTGCAGGGGAGAAAGCTGAGCGATGATCGGGCTGCTACATGGAATCGTCACTTTCATGGAGAAACTAAAACGCTCAATCGCAGCAAGCTAACTGGGACACATTTTCCACAATAAAAAAAAAAAAAGAAAAGAAAAGAAACGTAGGAAAGAAAAACACCAACTGGCTGTGCTGTAAAAGCATCTCATGTGGGGCTGGAACTCGCTTTGTATGGCACTGACTCACAAGCTGAGTCTTGTCAGACTTTAAAATTAAATGCGGCTTGTCAAATATGAAAAACATAAATCAGCTCTCATCGCTTCTTAAACGTGCCAGAACAAACTGCCTACGCAGCAACAATGACTTGTCTGTGAGGTGAGGTGAGAGGAGATCTGCTCGGGAATAAGGAAAGCTAAGATAAAATTTGATGTGAAAGAGACTTTTTTTCCTCTGTCTCGCTAACAGCTGTGACCAAATCGTCTAATTGAAGGCTCCAGAACAAAGTGCCTGAAACCCCTCTGATGCAGAAGACGAGGGCCAGGTGACGTGGACCAAAATTCCTCTGGCCGTATTACAGGTCTGAATGGAGGGGGCATGAAAAGTAGATGTATTTTACACACTTTTTTTTTTTTTTTTTTTTATTAGGGCAGTTCCAGGTGTTTTTTCTCATTTCCTTAAAGCTCAGCTGTTCAAATAACTACACAAGCATGAGCAGCTCCTTTCCTAAGTGACCATCTATAAGAGCACAACAAGGATTCACTGCAGTTACAAAAGCAGTTTACCTAGTTTTTCATACCAAAGGCATTGTGTCATGCTTCGTGGCCATTTCATAGCTCCTCTACAGTTACTTAGAGCACTTTCTTTGCTGATGTCAACAACAAATGACAAGGGATGTTGAAAACACAGAGAAAAAGGGCTGGACAGGGACGGGCTGCGCTGTGAGGAAGAAGGAGGAGATCCATGCTATGTTTTGAAGGCCGTGGGCGGCGGAGGAGCACGCTTGTGAGCACATTTACACTGTTTGAGCAGTGTAACCCACCTGTGGATAAAGTTCTTTTTCTCCAGGTACTCCATGGCAGAGGAGATCTGTGTGGCCATGTACAGCAGCACCACAGCGTTCACCTCCTCCCTGTTGCACTCCCTCAGGTAGTCTAGCAGGTTGCCGTGGGTCATGAACTCGGTGATGATGTAGAAGGGTGGCTCCCGGGTGCACACGCCTGCCGCAGACACACAAGTACAAAATAAGTCTTGAGTTGAGTTGCTGCTGTTTATTTTTCTTCTTCATTTAAACCAACTTTTCTCTCAAAATTCCTCACCCAACAGCTGCACCAGGTTGGGGTGTTTGATCTCTTTCATAACTGCCGCCTCCTTGAGAAACTCCTCCACCTCCATTGTGTCCTCCTGCAGAGCAATTGTGATCAAATTGAAAGAGAAAAGCCATGAGTTGGCTGTAGTTGCATAGATGCGACAGCAGATGGTAACATTCAGCTAAATCAAGAATTTCCTCTCGGTCTTCCGCATCTAAACGTTTCCACCAAGCTCAAAGGAGTCAGACTTTGGTCATTAAATCAGAAGCAGTGGGCCCTGCAGATGTACCAGGAATCCTTCGGTGATTCTTTACCTTTAGTGTTTTGACAGCCACAGTGAGGTTGTATTTCTTCCAGACGCCTTCGTACACCTCCCCGTATTGGCCCCCTCCCAGTTTGTGCTTCATTGTAATGTCAGTGCGCTCCATCTCCCACTTATCGTAGTTAGGGGAAACTCCATAGATGGTGGGCTTGTTGCGTTTGGGTGCTGGGTAGTGCAGTGTGGTGATGAGGCCGTCTGACACGGTGGAGTGGTGGTGCACCAGCTCGGCCAGTGTGTTGAAACGGCTCTCTGAAGAAACGTAGAGCTGGAAGAGAAAGGGTTTCACATTTGTTTGAGTTTTTTTTGTAATCGGGTTATGATCACAGCTACTTCTTGATTAGACATGCTTAAAATAAAATAAAACACCCTTAAAAGCTTTACTAAAACACAAGAATTTTGGCTTGAGGCCGTTTCAGTTACCCAAATGCGAGTCAAAGTTACTGTTTCCTTCTTATTACTTTAAATGCATTACAATAGTGCTGACATGTCTGGAAACATTACATGAAAAGGAGCTGTCTGAAACCAGTGATAAATGGAAAAGTTATGACCCCAGCCCATTCCAAGCTTTCAAAGTATTTGTCAGGAAGCTTGTGGACGGAAGGATGTTGGTCAGGGCTCAGTGGACACAGACGTTTCCATCATCCAAGTCTTGCACAAAGATGTTTTTTTTTACCACGTTTATTTTTTGTATTGCTTCTGATGCTTTGTTTGACCGAATGATTGAATATGAGAGAAAGATTAACCGTGGCTGTAAGACAGATTTTTAGTCCTTTAAAAAAATCCGAGAAGAGTTAATCACCAACTCACAATGAGTCAGTGTGAGAAATGCTTGATGGAAGTGCTGAGGTCATCTTAAATGACTGGAATAATCTATCAAGCCAGACTTTTGACGGGTAGTTAGGTGGGAGGATGGAAAACAATATGAGAGGAGGTCCTTTTTTTTGTCAACGTGTGAGCATATGGTTCGACCACATCTGTCTGTGCTACGGCATGTTTAAGCATGAGCGTCAGTGTCTGGGTCCGGCCTCACATCTGCTGGCTGTAACCGGAGGCACAGTGGTGGTTAGACATTCTTGTCATAGCTATATTTCTGAAGCTAGGTCACCGCGTTACATCACAGACAGGAGGGTGACACGGGACAGCCAGGGGGAAATGAAGGCATGGCGAGAAAATTGGTTCTTAGTGAAAATGTTCCTTTATGTATTTTTGGAAGGAGGCGTTGAACAGTTCTGAATGTATTCGTTCAAACAGTCCCCTCTGGCGATACTAAAAAGACATCAAAGTACATTCTGTTAGAAAATGTACTTAGAAATCTTACGACTAATTTGATGAGGAGACCCCCCCGAGCAGCAGGTGTTTCGGAAAGCCTGAGCCACTGTGGGAAACTAGAACCCTCCTCTGAACTGCTCCCCTCAGGCCGCAGATAAAAAAGGCACACAAGTGAGGAGTAACTGGATCACAAACCCCTTTGTTCCCTAAGACGTAGCTTTTTTTAAATGAGTAAATGTGATTATATTGCATTAAGGGTGTTCATTTTGGGTGGTTTTATTAGAGTTATTATTGCATTCTGCTGTTTTTTCCATTGTTGTGTGTTTCATTGTGTGCTGTTTGTTCATGGACATGAGTGGGCCTTTGATTGTTTTGTTTTCTTTTTGAGTTTGCACACTATGTTTCCCATCAGGGGGAGTAAAAATGGCACCTTGTAAAAACCAGGATTAATTGCGAGTGCATTGGTGAGGAGTGCTTTGCGTAGTCAGACCTTCTTGGCCGGTGCGCCGTGTCCCCTGGTGCCTACCTTGCTGTCAGACGCAGTGTTAATCCTGTAATGGTAGACTCTCCCCTCATACCGCAGAGAAATGGACCTTTGTCCGGGGCTGCTCTCGCTCTCCCGAACCAGGAAGCTTCCGTTGATGCCCGAGCTGAGCAGGTACTCGGCAGCGTTGCGTGAAACAGGCCCATGGTACCAGCTGTGCTTCTCCAGGCTGTTGACCGGGGTGATGTAGTTGGACGGCACCCAACCTTGGCCATTCTTGGTCTGTGCCTCGCACCACTCACCATTGTGGTTGTAACCCAGCACACGCAGCTTCTCCCCTAGTCAGGGAGAGATGGTGGAGTGGTCAACTTATCGATGCCAGTTGGGACCAGGGAACTCAGAGCTAAGCGGGGCAGTCAGAAACAGATGAATTCACTATATCCAAAGTGTTCTTTACAAAGGCCCAAAATCCAGGTGCTTCTTTTAAAGAACTTATTTTGACTATCTAGACCCCTAAAATGTCTTACTCTGATTTATTCTACATATTACAAAACAGGACTCTTCATAAGTATTGATGTTTGCATTGTTTTTATCAGTGACAAAAAATAATCTAATTTGTGTTATTGGGCTAACCTTTTAGCCTGTAAATTCATATTGAAAAGCACAGGAAAATTATGTCGTGCTGGACATTCTCTTGTTTATTCCGGTGTCGATGTTCCCTCCTTCCTTCCTCTGTTTGTCTGTGTGATCCATCTGCAGTACTGTTTTACAGTCAGTTCAGTGGAAAAAAAGACCCATGTGTGAGACCATTGTTCGGAAGTGAGGTTCAGATGGAACTGAGGACAAAGAGGGGCGACGCTAATCAGGAGGTTCCAGCAGTAATCCCAGGCCAGTGGAGATCTGCTATCTCCAGAAGTGTGGCACACTTCCTGCGTTCCCGAAAGCCAACAGATAAATATTTTCTTATCAAACTATCCTGAATCATTCCTGACTAAAAACAAAACAGAAAAAAAGGAAATGGTCAGCATAATTTTTGTAATGTTATGGTGACCCAGAAACTTTAGGTGTTTTAAGGTTTAGCCGGATGTAATTCCCTTTAGCATTCTCCTTTAATTTCCTTTCTGCTTCCCAATACTCAGTGTGCATGTAGAGAAATATTTTTTAATGCTGAGATGTGTTCCATTATCCGTCTTAAGTCCAACACTCACCTTTGGTAATGCTTAGTGTGTTGTCGCCACTGGCGACGAAATCATAGAGTGCAACAAACAGGTTGGGGTCATTCTCGCTGGGCCCTGCCAACAGGTTCTCTTTGGAGTTCCAGCGGGCTGCGTCTGTCAGACCCTGACCCTCAAAGTCTGGTCTCTGGAGAGCTTCTAGAAAAACACAGAGATAAGCCTGTCAGAATGAATACAGATATGGGTGCTTAATAGAGCTAACTGTCAGTGTGTGTGTGTGTAAAAGCAAAGTTTTTCCATGCAGCTTCACAAAAACAGGAAGATTCAGCAACAGCTCTTTGTCCTCCATTTGTCACTTCATCACTCAGATATTCTTTTCGACTTGCTCCCACAAGCAGATCAGCGGCCGTGATCCCAGTGTGGGATCAAAGTAATATGATTATGTGATCCTGCACTGTCCTTCGTGTTTTCTACAACTTTTCATTTCCTGGATTATCTGTATTTATCTTTAGATTTTTAATACTTACATGCAGAAAACTATCCTGCATCTGACAATGATAATCTGACTGAGCACGAACATTTACGGTATTTTTTATATGAATGTGCTTGACTTTAGAGAGCTTCAGTTATGTTAATTACAGACACCACTGGAATTCTAGCCATTTCAAAGCTGTAAAACGGATGAATAAACACCAAAATGTGAGAGAAAACATTCCATATTGGTGACTAACAACAACTTTATACCAAAAGCAAATAGCATAACTGACAAGTAAAAACTTCCATTGTTACGGAGCAACTTTTACTGATGGCAATAGTAGAATACCCAGAGGGCTAGAAACCATTAAATAAAGCACGCATTGTATTTAATTCTGTCTCCACCTGCCAAGTAAAGAGCTACTTTCATCACCCTCTGGCTCCACATACTGTATCTTCACTGCCTTTTTGTGAACTTTGTAGGTGTTCAGCCCAAACAAATTCTGTGCATAATCAACCTTCTCAGAACACTAGGACAGGCTAGAAACAAACTCGAGCAAGAGATGGAGTCTCACAGCCACAAATCAGAAGCTGTTCCACTGCACATTTACAGTCTGACGTAACACAGCGAAAAGGTTCCAACTTTCACAACATATTCCATTTCAGTATAGAATAAATATGACATCAAAAATAGGACAAATTAATTATCAAAAGATTCAAATTTGCAATCTTCTGCTTAGCAAAGCAACACAACACAATGAGGCCCAAATGGGCTTTGTTTAACATGTAATGGAAAGCACTCTCGGAGAAATGTAGTTCACTAGTTGAATGATGTAGCAGATTACAACCTGATCCCTTCCATTATTGCATAACCTTGTATTAGCTGAGAAAGTTCCAGTAAAAAAACGAGATTCCTTCACAACCTATGTGCCGTACCACAGTTTGATTTATTCACCACTAACGAATCCTTCATTTGACAAGATGGAAAAGGACGATGTCTCCGACCGTAATAAAAGCTCCAGCTGGAGTTGATGAAAACCAGAACCGAGGGCTGGTTGAGGGAGGGCTATACCTGTGAGATTCTGCAGCCGAAATGGGCCGAACCGAAGCATCGTCACTTTATTATTTGGAGTAAGCAAGCAACTATGGATATACTGTGAGCAAACCCGATGTTTAAGGAGTTAACAGGCACCCAGCTTGTCACTTGACCCTGTTGACAAGTTACAGGCATGGCTGTGTTGGACAGAAGGAGGAAACCTTCCATACGGCTAGGCTCACCAACACCGGCCTATCACAGCCCAACATGGTGCCTCTTTTAGATCAGAAATGTAACATTTTGCCTGTGAGAGCATGCCCGATCCACTTTTGTGATCATAGTGCCCTGCTCAAGAGCTTCAAATTTCAATGGGCTTGAGTCCTAAAAGGCAGGAAAGAAAACCTGCTGAGTTCTGAAGCAACAACAGCCACAGACACGTGTCGATCAACTGGACGCTTCCGCTTTAAACTGAAGATTAAAACGACCCAACGTTGTTAAGCCTGACACTAAGATATTCTGACAAGCAGCCAGAGATTTCAATTTCAGTTTATCCCTTGGTGGCGTGTTCCCAATGAATATTGGAGAATGAAAAACAGATGCAGACAGCGATCAAGCCAAATAGAAACGAGGCACCGGAGAAAGAGACGGCAGACCTTGGATTAAGAAAGGCGTATGGCACTGCTGAGAGTCTGACCTGGTCATAAAGTGTGGGCAGCGCATTTGAGCGGTCCGCGCCACACACGTCTTCTTTAAGGGCCACAAATACCACAGTTCTTTGTGAGAGGGTGACGACACACTGACATGTGAGCCAAGAAAACACACATGCTCAGGGGGAGAGGAAAAGAAAAATCATGTGAAAACTGAAACCCATAAAAGTAACTGAGAGACGAACATATAGAATGAAAAAAGGCCCTTTATCAGAGTGCAGAGCTCCAGAGATGTGGAGTGGGAGAAATTACAGCATGTCTTGGCTACATTACTGAGATGACAGTCAAAATGATTCAAAGTGTGTGGAACCTGTTAAGAATTTGTTGCTATGACGGCACTGAGAATCACACACTGACGCAAGGCATCGACTTTCTTTACGAATCACTCACAAATTAGATATCCTGTCTAGTAACAGGTAAATCAAAACTTATTAAATATACTATTTTTTTGTAACCAAATACCTGGCACATGTAGCCAAGAGTAGTTCAAGTCCATAATCAGAAATGGAACAGTGCGGTCCACTTCCATGAGGGCAGCCACAGACCCACCCACACCTTTGTGAGAGCAGACGGAACATTTCTTGAATAAACTGTCATGCACTGGGCAGAAGGTGGCAGGAAACGGAATACATTCAGGCCATTAACTTCTGATATGGTTCCATCAACTGTAGGAGACAATAAGCTAAGCAGAAGTTTATCACACGAGGGCAAGAAACATGAAATCAAACAGATTCAAATTACACAACTCATATTTTGGAGGAGGAAAATAACACGATTTTCATCCTTCTGACTCCACCGACGACAATTATGCCAACGATTTCAAGTAGTTTGCAAGAAAAAATGAACCAAGGCCTCCTTAAGCTCAAACTTGGATGGAACATCTCAGCATAATATCTGTATTTGTTTGTATAACATGGTTACGGATAAGATATGGGTAACCATTCCGCTCTTCCCAAAGGAGTGTACCAGAACATCTGTCTCCATTAGATCATCTGGATCTAAAGTCTTTGACAAATTAACAACTTCAGGAACATGACTAATAGCCTAAAACATTGTATGAAGAGTAAGGAAGGCACAGATGTGTTTGCATGCTAACTTTTTGTTCCATTTCATATCCACAAATCAACTACGATAGCAGAAAAAGGAACCATGGTTTAAGTCTAAATGCCTCTTTAAAGTCTTTATAGACACAGTGAACAAGATTAAGGTAATGGAACATAGCAGAGAAGTGAAAAGAGAAAGCAGACTGAGATTAGAGCCCCACTCCTCATAAACAAGAATTAAGTGGGACATGGCATGGAGTCAGATTTCCTTGTATTCTCTTCTCCATCTCCCCCCCCCATTTTTTCCTCTACAGCTAGCCAGTGTGTCTGGCCTCTTTCCCCCTCCCCTGTGCTTACTCTTTGCTTTCCCCTCCCCATTCTTTAGTTTCCACAGCTCAGAAGTCATTGTTGAAACAAAAAGCTGTGATATCCAATCATCTTATCCACCTCCTGTTGCTCATTTGGTCTTTCTCGCCCTTTTCTTACTTTTGCCATTGTAATGTAACTGTTAAAGCAGGATCCAAGCTAAGAAATAGTGTCATGAAATAAGCTTACCTTCCAAGTAACAGCTGGAGGATGACGAAAGACCCTTCTTGGATTTACACCCCACCAATTTCAGGCATATCTCCAACATTTTCATTTGCTTTATTTACTTTCCCCCTTAAAATGGTTCTTGTTCAAATCAGGTGTCCCTTGAAAGTTTATCGTCTACATATGTCCACGAAAAGGAAAAAAAATACAAAAATAGAAACACCACCAAGCCAAAATATATACAGATTTTCTTTTCCCGAGTCCTTCCAGGCACCGTAAATCCCCCTTTTCTTTTTTTTTCCTTTCAAAACTGAAACGGTGTGCTGTCCAGCAACGTCTACCAGCTTTTTCTTGAGAGCGTCTCCATTTTTTCCCTCTCTCACTTTGGGACCTTCAGTTAAATCCACTTTTGAAAGATCGAACAACCATCCGCAAGGTAGATATGGCCCAAAAAGTTGATAGACTTGTAGATGTGTCGGTTGAGTAGGTCTCAGGGCAGTCTGAGCGGTGCCATTCCTCTCTACTGTCGAAAGTGAGCGTGTATCTGAGGCACAGGGACTACTCGTGCTTCAGCTGCCAACAAAGGGCCTCTTTCAAGCTCAGCCTGCTGCACTCAATGACATCAGCTGAGCCCTCCCACCTCCAAAAGTTGGAGGAAGAGGCAACTACCACAGACACTCTCAAGAAAGAATACAAACAAAACCTCACTAGAATCCAGAAACCATACAGACAAGTCAGACATCTAAAGGTCTCGATTAAAACTATGGAGTTCTGATTTTGAATCCGTCCAAAAACATTTTCCTCTTCCTCTACTGAAGTCATGAGATGATTAGAAGATGCTCCTCCTCCAGCTTTTAACCCCCTCCCCCCTCACTGTCTTTCTGCTTTTCTCTCGCCCTCTCGGCAATGTGCCCCCCCCCCCTTCAATCTGAAATGTTTACAGGTCGAGAAATCAGTTCTGGAAACAGGAACGGATTGCTAAAGGCATGGCTCAGGTTATAAATCAACTGGGTAGAGAGTAACATTTGCCAGTTTCGCTGTCATTTTCCATGAGGGAATCTCTAGTAGGAATTATAGGAATAGCTTTAAAAACATATGATGTAGGATAGTATCTCTGGTTAGAATAAATAATGCGGGCTAATTGTTTCTGGAATGCCTGCTCATTACACAGGGGTCTGGTAATGTTAATTATTATATTATTATTAAATAATCTGTTCACGCTCTAGTAAAATGTCTCACTAATAACTACAAGAATAACGGAGAAACTTACCAAATCATGGTCAACTGTCTTAAATATTATAAGCAGGTCAGTTCTGAAGTGGACTTTCTGTTTTATGGTAAGCTATTCTTTTAAAACCTTGTGCACTCATTAAACACAGCCTAAAAAGCTTATTGATTTGCCCTACCTAGAAACCACCTCCATTAGTCACAAGGACAGCTGCAATCACTTACTATTTCTGGCAAACATTTCCATATAAATGACAAACATTCATGGGTGTGTGCATGAGCGTTTCACTTAAGAGATAAGAGGTCCCGTCAATGGATGATTACATACTGTTGGGAAGCAGACTTGATGACAGCATAAAACAGTACGTAAGGAAATGCTGGACTAATAGGCTGCATCATTGTCACTGGTATTTACAGTTACAAAGTAAAAATGGATACAATTATAATTGTATAAAAAGTATGCACACTGAACAGATTAAAAAGAGCTTTTAGTCTTAGCTTTCCATACCAAACTGAAAGCAACGGCGTAGTCATTTACAGTGTGTGGTCAACTATTCAGGAAAAATAACATTTTCAGTTAATAAATAAGCACAAAAAAGTTTCGGTATAACACTGAAGTTTGCATTATAACCTTTAAAGCAAAAGGCCAATCCATGGTTTCTGCCCTTGGTTGGGGGCACGGCCCGTGTAACAGAGGTTTAATGTGTGCACCAGTCTGTGAAGGTCAACTAAAGGCCCTTCCATAGCAGAACACCTTTAGACTCAACCACACAGGCAGTGCCGACTGCGTCAACTACGCGTGCACTCTGATGGGTTGTCCAATTAAAAAGTATTATTCACAACCAATTCGATGAGCCGCCATACACACAGCAACACACAGACATTCTGGAGGGACAGAGTTGTTGTTCTCCACTCCTCTAGAATTCTTAATTGAAAGAACATCAGGACATCTTAGTGAGTGAGTGGAAAGCTGTGGCGCGGCTAACCTGAACACCCTCACGAACAGAACTCTGTGTGTGCACTGTAAACCCCAATTATTTCATGCACGTGGACCATGAACACCCCTAAAATAGCCCTGACACCTGAGCAATTTGCTTACCTGTCAAAACACTGGGCATGAGGCTAATTCAGCATAATTCAGCTGGCTTTGTAAGCAGTGACCTCAGTACACTAACCTTACACTCACATCACTGCTGTGGTTCAGCTACAGCAAACATTTGTCTCCATTGCATGCACCGCCCCAAACACCAATTAGGAAGAAATGCAGGGTTCTTCATACCCTGAAAAAAGCCTATTAACTTACCGCAGTAACAGTGTCGCGGAGATGAGAGGATAAAGGCAAGAGGAAACGGGCCATAAAAAAAATGGAGGCAGGAGGAAAAAAGGTTGCAGATGGAGAAGCATGAAGCACATTGTTTTGAAATGAGCTCATAGGAGAATTGCTCGCGTTTTATAATGTGGACTTAGTATGTTAACAGTTAGCTGACGTACATCCACCCACGAGATGGTTTTTGGCGCTTTGTTTTCTAAAGTATCCCCTCCTGCTTTTAGGACCTCTTTTTTTTCAAAACTTCATGCAGAGGACAAACTGTGTTCCCAAGCTCTCGCATTACAGATCAAAGCACACTGATGCAAGAGGTAAAACTGGGCTGCAAAGAGCAGTAAAGGATTTTCATTGTTCAACCTATTATCATGATATTACATTACACTCACAGTGCTCTCTTCCTCCTCACCGAGGACTGCCTGACCTCTGGCCTCCCACTCCATGCACATGGGTACACAACACAAACATATCCCCCCCGTCTGATGGCGTAAGAAACAGAAGGCTGCCAACACTTGACAAGAAATTCGGCCCATTTATGTTACGGAACAAGAAAGCCATTACACTCTTGAAACAAGGAATATTTCTAATTCCAGAAAACAAAAGGCTGGCAGACAGAAAGTGACGCAAAGCTGTGTGCATTGAAAATTATTCGTCACCACACAGAGCTCGTCGTTTCCCCGTTGTGCCTGAAATGCCTTAAAGTGTTGCTAAATATCAGACACTTCGGAACCAGGTACTATGCATGTGGTGTGTGTGGATGTGTGTTTGCACACGTGACTGTTTACTCAGGGCCCTCTAGAGAATGCAGCCAGAGTGTCTGAGGCGTGCAGACCAGCAGATGAGGTTAAGGGGCTTAGATTTCCACATAATTCTCCACTCTGAACAGTCCACGGGGAGAACTGACACTTAAGAACAAAACAGTCGCTCTTCTAGTTCAAGGTTAAAGTTAGACAAACAGCCTGTGGTGGTAATGACTTGCCAATGTTGACACACGCAGTACGTTTACATGACACTTAAGAATTAGAGTAAGGAAAGAAGAACAAAAAACATACAACATGGCTGAGTGTTCAATTACTGACACCAAGGAAGCCCAGTTTTTGAAAAATGGCTGTAGGAACCATTTTATTATGATAATGAAGATGTAATGGGGCAAGAGAAAACTAAACTTGGTGACTAATCAAAACCTTATTCCTCCACACAATAGACTTGCTAGAAAAATGCAAATTATGCTTGAGTACCAAAGATATGCAAACCCACAGAGACTTGAAAGGAATGGAAGCTAAACCAAATTTGAAACTTAAGCACTCAGTAAAAATATAGAGGGGTCAAATTAACAGAAACATCCATTATTTGTCTGGTACAAAATATGGTGTTATGCATCCTTTCTTTGGGAAGGTCAGTGAAGACTAAGGGGACACAGGAGAGGCCAGATTCATGAGCTGCATTTTGTTGTTGCGGACTGTGAGTGGAAGCGAGGACAAAGTTTTCTATCTTATTGTTGCAAACAGACAGAGTCAAGCTCTTTCAGGGAGGAAAAAGGATGCTGCAAAGTAAAGCCTTAAAGGGAACATGAGTACGATGTTTGCAAACAGTCAACAAGGGAAGGTTGGTACTAAATGCATTGTTAGTAGTTAGATTTGAATGAGTGATTTCACTGAAAAGACAGGACAGATGCAGCAGATCTTTGTGCGCCGTTTTCCTGTAATCAACTTCAAATATCTTGGAGACATTATCTAGATGCCTGGGGAAAGACCCCATTTGTCTGAGTGCCCACTGGAGCAAAAACAGTAACAGATAGAGAGGAGGGCTACTCTGGCTGTGAGACTCTGTGGCTGCTGTGGTGGAACTGCTTGGGCTTCTCTTCGTGTTTAAGTGGATCCAGATGCAGCAAGCATTGCAGGCCCCCTCTTATCCCCTTACAGCGCAACGAAGAGGAGTTTAATGGAAAACAAAGAGACATGACAGCACAGCAGTGAAGTAAAAACTGGGCTGGTGAGCGAAAAGGAGACAATACCGATGCTGGTCGCACAATGCCAGTGGGAGCAGGATCGGGTCCTTTCTGCTAATGAAAGAAATTTAAAAAGGCATTTGAAACACTCAAAGAAAAGCCATGAGGGATACAAAACACAAGCAACAGTACAAATTACAGATAAAAAACGATGACATGGTAATCTGCAAAGTGACTCTGCTGAAGGCAGTACCATCTGATACCATCGCTGGATTTTGGCATCCAAGGTAACAGGTTGTCTGCAGAGAAAACAACAGCTGTGTCTGGAGCTGTGTGTGTGTGTGTGTGTGTGTGCGTGTGCATGCGCACATGGAACCAGGTGGTGACAAGTTCCAAGCTGCATTCCTCACTCAGCTTGGTGGTTGTGTGTTAGCATATGAGAATTATATGTGCTGTGTGTCTCAGAGACAGTGGAAGGAGGGTGGAGAAAAAGATGACATAGCTGACCTTAAAAGTATTCCAGAAAAAGCTGCGCAATCTAACAAACCTCATCTTGACAAAATGCCAAAAATAACAAATCTGTCTCAGTAAATCAGCATGATTTTATCAGAAACTGGCCAATCTCAACCCTATTTTCTACATCTAATATTTCAGACAGTAAAATAAATTCAGCCAACCCCCCCCAACAGAGTTAGTTAGTGACTCAAATGTAACAGCACTGTTTGTCCCAGCACAACAAATATACACTTTCTATTGTTCTGTGGAAAAACACTGTGTCCTGTGCACATGAAAAAAGCCTTGGTCAAAGCTCTCATTTGCATGGTTGTGACTTTTTCCCCAAGTAGATGATGACTGTAGCATTTAACTGTACAGAATACGAAAGAAGGATGACTCAAAAAGAGACAGATTCACATGAAAACAGAAAAAAAAAAGTCATTTACAGCATAACTAAGCACTATGATAACACACGCACAGTGAATAACTCCAGCTAAAGGCTTTGGGAAAAGAATCTCTCCACCCTAGGCCTTTCTGACAAACATTGTAACTTTCATATTTTATATTACATTTAGAAGACATGTGGACATGTTACAATAGACAGAGTGCAGGTGAAATTAAGTGTTTTATCACTTATTTGGTGCAGTTTGACTCAATTCTTTAATTTGTTTTAAGAATAGGGATCATTTTATGCTCCTAAGAATTTTGGAAACAACTTTTGTCTTTGGTGACAAAACCCTGTAGTGTTGGGGTCAAATTTAGACAATTAGCATCTTGACAAATGACTTCAGACCCGTTCCCAACCTTTCTCTTAAAAAGTAATAATAATTTGAATCCACGCTAGTTTAACCTTTTTGGAAAATACATAGTTTCATGCCAACACAAAACGTCTGACAGCCGTGCTTTGCAAATTCAAAGAATTGAGTGTCCTGATTTCTCCCGATGCATATATGATAAACTGTAAGGAAATGTTAAAGACGTCCTCTTCAGAGGGGCACTCACACGTACACATTAAATGTGTCAAAGTAATGCTGCCATACTTTCTCAATGGGACCTCTCCTAAACCATTAAAAAGTGCTTTGTCAGCGTATTTGTCTTTGTCAGGAGTTAAGAACCGACCCCTTCATTTTTCAAACACAGCTGTTCGGGCTCCTCATCAGCTAGCAAGGCAATAAAGAGTTCCATTCACCAGGTGGTCAAAGGTTGATTAGAGGGGGAAAACAGTTACTAATTCAGCTGCAATCTCTCATCCAGGCAGAGAGAAAGGTGTGAAACACCATCTCAAATGCACACACAGCCACGCTTGTAAAAACACTGCATTGAGTCCTGATACCTTAATCTTAGCCATAACCAATCTCTGGCCACTGAGTCGGTGGACCGCAAAAAAGGAATGCAAACTGACACCTGCCAGAATTCCACATAGACCCTTGGACTAGTATCATGTTTAGGGGGTGACTATTAGATGAAAATTTTATAGAATCTCTCTGTGTGTGTCCATAAATGTGGAGACACGGCCTGCCACAATGAGGGACAAGCCACCGGGGGCTGAACAGCTGGCCTGAATGAACATTACTATGAGGCGCCTGTTCTGTGGGTATGCGTGTGTGTGCATAAGTACACACATACACACACGCACGCACACAGAACCAAAGACCTCCCCTCCTCCTGTCTTCAGAACCCGCAGGGATCATGGGAGGAGATTTGGTGTCTAGACTCTATAGATTCCTAAAGATCCAGCCAAAAAGAACCAGTAACTGAATAAAAGAGGAGTGGACTCAAATGCAGAATGATCACTGACTGCTGCTGCTGCATTAAAGGAATGTATGTGTGTATGTGTGTTTACAATGCGTTGCTCCTGATTAAATGCTGAATGTCTCAGATGTGTCTGCAGTCTGCATACCTGCGACATCAGCGGCAGTCATCGACAAGACTGAGGACTCGCTGTACTGTTCACAGCTGACACAATCATGTCACAAGCTAGTCTGCAGATGTTTATTTTATTTCATCTGACGATGCTAACTCTGCCTCATGCACCACATGCCACATACATTTTGGGGGGAAATAGTAAAGTGTTGGACTTGAATTTAGTCACTGTTTATGTGTCAGGTCTTCATGTTTATATATCTAACGGTTTCTGTCTAGTATCTTACACAGGTCGGCAAATATGATGGATTATTTATCTGCGTTAAAAAAAGTATTTCTCTTTGTGTTGAATAACATACTGTGCATGTGACTCACAACCTGCCATGACCCTGAAGAGAGATCAGCAATGTAAAAGTGTTGTATTATCTTCTGTAGTCCATAGAATTCATGGGTGCTGAAACCTCACTTCAGTTTCTGTCAGGTCAGCCTCCAAATACCAAATATAGGAGAAGCAAAGGGTAAGGCCCACGAGTGAGAAGAAAAGCTCTGTTGTTCCCAAAGTGACATCCATAAGCGAGCAGTAACATGTCAAAGGTCCAAGCTTTTTCTGTCACCAAACTGGTCTGGTTAGCTAGTGAACTTTCGTTGGCATTGTCCTGCTCTCAAAGGTAAGCCGGCTGTATTGCAGACAGTACCTAAACACATGTCAAAACAAAGCGCTGTATTCTGAGTCGCGGCATGTAGCATGTCATGATACTGGTTACGGTAGTTATCTAACCAAGAGGTTTACCAGTAAAAGTTTGTGACTACAGAATAAAACATGCCAACGTCTTTGTTTGTAATGATAATTCTTTTAGTGTTGCAAATAAGCCTGAACCCATGGAACAACATCCCCTGGAGCAACTGTGGTGTAGTGTCATTCATTCATTTATTTTTACTCATTAATCCACAGTAAAGCTACCTCCTGGGACATGCACTTCAGCCAGTACACACTCTTAGGTTATGGTTAACATCTTCCTGGTACAGTTTCATGGTTTTAATAAAATTAATTATGTTAAATGACATATGATAATTGGCACTTATTTTGGCAGCTTATACTTAAAAAATATTTGTTTATCTGAACCGCACACTGAGTCCGGGGCCGAAAGGTTAGTCGGAACTACAAGCAATTCACCACCCAACTCAGTCTTTGAGATCTGTGTTCGCTTGCCAGTGAAATCACATCTATCCCACTGTGCAGTACAGAGAGGAGCCAATAACAGGAACAGGTCTTTGCTTGCCCCCTCCCTGCGTGTCTTTCTCCCCGGCAGCTGCATGCAGAGGTCTGAACCTGCCTGCTAGGAGGAAGCACAGTGCTGGCTGGCCCACATGTGACTGGCTGAGCCTCATCAAAAACAGAAAGTGAGAAAGAGAAAAAAGAAAAAGTAAATACAAAATTGGGTTGATGTTTATGTCCTTTTGCACCATGACTCATATCCCCTCTTATGGCCTGACCTGCTCATCACAGGAGGAAAAAAGAAAACAAATAAGCCCCGCGCTGTTGACCCTTCACCAAATTTGACCCATTTACCGACAAACGCTTTCATTCTGTTATTCTGACCCTTCTTCACCGTCCCCCTCTGTTATGCAAGACTTTGAGTCATTTGGAAAGAGTCTTGGGGCCAACGCAATAACAATTCTGCATTTTTGTTAAACACATCAGTTAGTCATGCATCTAACTCAACAGATGGATTACAATACTTTCAAAAGCACAAATGGTTTAGATAATTTTTCTCAGAACTTCTATCCACTAAGGTATTCAGGTCAGCTTGAGAGTATAATCGATGAAATTGCATAAAAATACACATTTTTTAAATATTATAATTTTATAATAAACAATTTTTTAAAAGTGTAAATTAATATGCGTTTTGTAACCGTCTGTGATTATAAATGAGAAAAAATGAAAAGATTTAAAGACTTAGAAGAGAAAAAAAGTGGATTTATGGCTGACGACATGCCTTACTGAAGCGTGGCTATATTTCATGTGGTGTGTTATTCTGGGCAATAAATGCAGAAACGGACCACCGTGAGGATGTTTCATGAGCCAAAACTAGTAAATAATAATCCACTAACTATGAAAAAAGACATGAAGTAAGAGATGACGTCACAGCTGGTATTTATGAGTTCCAGAAAGTTTTAAAATTTCATTTGATGAGTCAGTATTTTAAAAATCCAGAAAAGCAGGCCGTTTTATATTTCTGAACTGACTATGAAATACACAAACCAGCATACCACAAGAGTAACACTTTAACCTCTATCTAGACACTTTACATATTGTATGAAGAACCTCTCCCAAACCAAAACGCCTCCCAAGGGAGGACAATGACAACCATTTCTACACTTAATATGAGATGTTGCGAGAAATATGACCGACAAGTACATCTTCAGAAAAATCACAAACAGAAGTAATCCACCACAAACTGCATGTTTACTTCCACATTTAAGATGCTCGGCATCATTTTTGGCACAAACTGTTGAGCTGCACCACCCATGACCTTTCCTACACCGGTAATCGTTTGATTTGGGATGGAATAACCTAAAGTTTGCTGTGAACTTGATGGTAAAAAACATTAGCCTTAGACTGAGAAGATCCCCAATACAATTTCACTTATGACATGAGCTGTGATATCTCTCTTGGTGGTCTCCTGACCCCTCTACTACGCTATAAAACTCTTTAGGCTTTTACAGGCAGCAAGGAGAGTCGCACTACATTTAAGGACATAAAAGGGGGAAAATATTATGATGATTACACCTCATAAGGGCCTGGTTCTGCGCTCTCAGCTAAAGGTTAAATGTTTTTCATCACATGGGCACCATGGATTTTAATATAACCTTTCCGTTTGCAGTGACGGATCTGGATGACTTCGTATTTTTTCAGCGAATTCAAAACATTTCAAACAAGCATACAGAAGATAAGTCCTCACCATTACATCACATTGTAACTTAATCGGGTAACCATTGCTGAGATACCAAGTAAAGAAACATAACACTGTACAAGGTGCAGTTTATGGCGTGCATTATGTTTGCCAGCAGCTCTAAGTCATAAGTTGTTCTGTTACTTTACAAGAGCCATAGTACTCTGAACTTCTCAAATGACAAACAACAGTCCAGAGAGGTGAGTGATTCCAATGTTCAGATTAATCTAAAAAAAAAAAACTCCAAAACCTCTCTGTCAGGGCATGACGGCAAAGATCGTTTTTTGGAAACTGATGCATTATTAACTTCCAGGAGGCTTTACCTTAAATTGTTTAAATGCGAAAGTGCACGCGCACGCAGTCACTTTATATCATCTGCTGTAAAATGGCATTCTTAAAACAACAATCACTGAACTGCTGACGACCACTTGCTCTTATAATTCCATTAATGCATAATAACATAATCAACTGAATTCTTGGTATCGAGATCCTTCGCTGAACACCTTGTCTCTGTTACAGCTAAAAACACAGAGTTTGTATTTTTTAGAGTCCCAACAACAACTGGAGCTTCCAAAACTCTTCTAGTACAGTGCACGATGAGAAAAACTGGAAAGCATTACACACCTGATAGTATTGATTAAATAAAATGGCTGATAAAAATAGTTCAAATCTAAAAATCAGTGGCTCAATCTTCTCATTATCACAATGAAGTTTAGTTGTCTAGAATTGTAGCTTTAACACGCAAGACAGAATAGACAGAGGTGGAATACACTTCCACTACTCAGCAAACTGCCGATTCAATTTCAAACAGTAAATAATGTAATGAAAAGTTTTTATGAGAGTTCTGATCTTACCATGGATATCAAAAACATTCAAAGGCTTGGCCACATGGCGTGTTGAGTCTCTCTTTCCCCCCTTGATGAAGGCAGGCAAACTGGGTCTCCTCTGGTCCCCTACAAACTTCCCCGGCTGCTGCCCCATAAGGGCAGGGTGCCAGGCTGCGGCCGGGACTCTCCAAGCTGGACTCAGTCGCTCACCGTGGAGGGAGAGGATCGGGAGAAGACAGGAGCCTACTTTCCCGGCTCCGACTGTCCTCTCCTCGTTGGTGCAAGTCACCAGCGCAGGTCTGTTTTACTCCTGTGTGCACCCCTTTATCATGCATTAATGGAGCTCACGTGCTTCAGATGACTACACAAGGCATCTGACAGGAACCTGGAGGAAAAATAATAAACAATGAGGTCTCAAGGTTCTTTTCAAATACTCAAAAGCAATTATAAAAAATGTCAAAGATTGGGTGACAAGTAACTCTCCATGTAGCCAATTTGTTTGTTTGTATGATTTTACATTCCCACTAGTGTACAAAAGGGTCCCACCGCTCAATGTGTTCAGCTTAAGGAGGCATGCTGAATTAGAAATTATTTTGTCTTTTTTTCCTAAAAAAATTAACAAGTCAATAAAGCCCCCTCCCACTGCATAACAGAAGCATGCCACCCTCCTAATGTAAGACCATTGATTATCATTTCTTCTTGTTTTGAATGTGTCCCCCAGTTCTACACCGTGGGCACTCATCCAGACCACTTAAAGACCAAATGTCCACTTTTTAAAAAGTCAGGAAGCTCCTACTTTGCTTGATTTTGTTTTTTGAGGAAAAACACTAAATGTTTACCAAACTGTAGCAGAGTACTGTTACTATTGTTACCCTCAACGCTGTCGTCTGAGGAAAACATTTTTAACACCACTACTTAAAAGCATTGGGGTGAGAGAAAGTCAGATTTGTAGCATTTCTTTCGGTTGGCTGTTGCGCATGAAGAATGCACACTTACACGGTCACAGAAACATTTCATTTGTTGGTTAGCTGGCGACCTCCGGCTAACGTTGAATTTAGCCATGAAAGCTAACCACCGTTTACCGCTGGCACGCAGCGCCGGAGCCCTGAACGCTCATCGAACAGTCAACAGTTGGCTCTAATAACCCCAGACAGTGCACCTAAACGCGTCCCAAAAACATATCCGGGGAGCACAGTTTCACACCATGCGGCTGCTCTAGCCCTAAGCCGCAAAGATGAGCCCGTTTCAAACTTCCGTGTCCACTCTTCCCGTCTTGCGGAGCTTCTCCCCCTGAGGTACCCGGACTAGAGACACTTCAATCAAGGAGGCGAAGAGAAGTTGGGGGAACTCTGCCGGCCACAGGCCAACGACTCTCTCTGCAACTCCTCTCCCCTGTTCACACTCGCCGAGCTCTTCGATACCGACTCCTCGGTTCACGTACTTAGTCATCGCTTTAACGTGAAAACCCGAAGAGTAAACTTTGGCCGAGTCGCAGCAGTGTCGCTGCAGCCGCCATACTTCCATACGCAAGGTGGTTTACAGAAATATGTGGGTGGGGCGACGTACTACGTCACGTACGTGCGTGGGCTAGTACATGGAAGCGGCTTCGACATTTTTTTTGGAAAAGCAGGACGGACAAACAACACAGTCGCTTGGCCAAGACACGAAGCATGGCTCATCCGAGGCAACGAACCCACCATTTAACTTCTCCGCCGTCAAATGGGAAAGAGTCATTTTCCACATGAGCTGACAAACCAACATAAACTAAAAGTGGTAGTAAAGTGGTACTGGATACTTTCAAGATGTCATCTTTATTTTTTGTTTTTTTTGGGGAAAGGGGGTACATTAGGAAGCTGTTCTGACGGGCGCAAACAGTCTTAACTGTTTCCATTAACCAACATTAATAAAGACCACACTGTGATTAGTAGGAATGCAAAGATATTACAGAAATTCTGTTACAGTCAACTAATTTGTTTAATGCACAACTCTAATTACAAGAGACAGTTATGACAAAACTCCTCCTTTTCATGAGCAGGAAAAAAGGATAATTTCTGTCTAATATAAAAAACAACATGGTTGCCTCATTTAGGCTAAAAAAAAAAGACAATTATGTCCCTGCATATGTATTCGGTGGTCTTGTCCGTGGTCCCGTCACACTGCTGCCTGATGAAATATTGGTTTCAAATTTAGGTTTCAGGATATTTAGCCTTCCTGTTCCAACAGCTTCTGTTGTGTCAATAGCACAATCTCCTCCATCACCTCTGGTTTCAAGATGTCCTTGACCTGCAGAAACAGCATACCAAATCTGATGCAAATCAGGAACAAACTTTTACAGAAAAGTATATAAGTCTAATAAATGAACAATGTCTCTACAGAAACAAACAGTACAAAAATTATGATATGAGGGAATTCAGGAGGTCCACAACTTTTCTATAGCATATCATTCAAGATGACTTGAAAACTGCCATGTGAATATTCTAAGAACTTCAATAGAAGTTAAGTTACTGAATGTTGTATGTATCCCTCCTTTAAGATTAACTCAATGAATTAGGTAAACTTGGAGGAAAATCTGTAGGTCAAATAACTGCTATCAAATGTCCAATGTGACCATCAGCTGGCAAAGGTATCTGCTTTACTACAGTCCCTTAATCACCACTATTTACAGTCTTGCAGCAGTGCTTTTGTTAAAAAAAATACAAACATTATGTTTAAACTGAGTATCACACAGTCAGTCTCACGGCTTCCTACCTGATGCTGGAGGGAGGATTCATAGCAGTAGAGAACACTGGTGTCATACAACAGGACTTTGTGAGTAGCCAAGGCCAGAAGGCAGTTTCTCAACCGGGAAATCACCTCTCGATCTGACAGGCTAATAGGCTAAGAGGTAACAACACAAAACATTAAAAAAACATTTAAAAAGTCAACTCGATGCAAAACAAAATGTATCTTATCTCTTTCAGAAAATTCACAGTCAACATTTAAGTCGGAAGTCTGCTCCAATTTCAGTGGGTTTCCATACAATGAGAAACACATGGATGAAAAAAAAGAATTGAGATTAGTAATTGAATGATATAAAGCTCTAATATTTCAGAGTGCACCTGTTTGCTTGTTTTTCTCAGTGACTGATTTGGCAGATAAATTACAACACAATATAGTACTTTTCAGCCATACTAAAAAAATATCCATCTGTTTGATTACAGAATTGTATACAAATATCTTTCCCCTTTACAAAGACTTGAATCGCACTGGCAACTACAGTAAGGATGGCACAAAGAAAGGTGAATTTATTTATTTCACATCAAAGATAAATAATGGTGATCCATATAACAACAATTGAGTTAAGCAACTTTACGTATTATGGATTGTCATCCTACCTCCAGACTGGTGTAAAAGCCTCCCGCTTCCTCATCCTGCTGTTCCGGTGTGGGATATAACCACACAAAGCCGTTATTGCCAAGGATGATAGATGCACCGCATGGCAGGTTGTGAAAATGTGTTTTTTGCCTCTTGATCAGAGAAGGAGAAAGCTGTACCAGCACTCCTTGACCCAACTGAAATAAAGCAAGAAAAATAAGAAAAACGCCACAATCAAAATATTAGGTAAAGTGAGATGGTCAAAATTATTATCAGTCCTCATCAAAGGTCATCTAATGTTATACACACAAAGGTATATTATCACAGCTATTCTAAAGCAGATATTACAGTGTTGTAATAAATACCACTGTCTACTAGCTTCTGATCACAGCATCCGGTGCACAAATTCCAGCAAGATTTGTTATACATTTCAGTTAGAAATATGCAGCATGTCAGAGACTTCATGTCAGAGCTGTGATTTCACAAAATAGCACATTAGGATCTCTGGAGGACAATGAACCAGGTGTACCATCGCAGCAATACAGCACAAAATCCATTAAATGTAATAACTTACTTTTCCATACTTTAAACTGCGAGTGTGAAGTGACAGAGCTCCGTCTGAGAAGACAGACTGCACCTCCGCCTAAAACCACATGAGAGGTAGGAAAAAGCCATTTAAAATGGAAGTAAAGACAGTGGGTAGCAAATTAAAGATTTGAGTAAACACTGATTTACACTGATGAGATCGCCCTCTTGAAGGTACTCCCTCATGGTGAGCTCATCTTCTGCTGATCTTCTCCTCTGAGGTGGAATAAAACTGTTGAGTTAATATAATTCAGGACATTTTTCCCATGAAAAATATTTTCTTTTCTCTCACCAGCTCTCCCCCGGGCAAATTGACAGATGACAACAAGAGCACCGAGTCCAGCCTGGAGTTAGTCTCTACCTTCCATCGTTTCTGTTGTACCTATGTATTACACATTTATTTAAGCAAAAATCATTCTTAGAAGCCAAGACTCATAAGTGAAGAATGACTAAATGAAGTTCTTCTACTGAAGAACTATGACAGCATATCACCTCTGTAATCCTGCCAACCACAACGTCCCCGACCTCTCCATTAAATCTGCATTTGAATTAACAAGGAGAATCAATTTCAAGAGGATCACATGTAAATATTTAATCACAGTTTAGTGCATCAGGGTTTAGGAGACACAACTTGCCTGGTCTTAAGAGGCCTGACACATATCAGTTTGTCCACCCTCTGCACCTCTCCGGCGACAGAAGCTGTCAACTTCTCTTCATCAACATAAGTTCCATGACCCCTGGGGAAAAAAATATACAAACCCCATAAGCTCTGAGACTACATTATCTACCACTACATCTGAAAAAGAATGGGTGGTTGTGTTGGGTGTTTGTCTAGAGCCCCTTCCTACCATGATATCTCTTATGTATTAACAGTTATAGTCAGCCTAATATGAAGGATCACAAAGGTAAAGTTTAACTTCATAATCAATAATGAGCAACTGGTATTAGTTAGGTGTAAAATGGGCATTTCAACGGCATTAGTGCATTGATCGATAGTACGTCACAAGAAATCCAGCTCCCACCTCATGAAACCGGTGTCTGAAGTGATAACATCTCCGGGGACGACCAGATCTTTTCGGTCGAAGGCAGAGACTGATAAAGATACTGTTTTGCTAACAGTCGGTAATCGCATGTCTACAGCCATGCTTCTTCCTGTGCTTCTTCTTCTTCTCTGTATATTTCCACACTGCTTTTACTGGGATTATTTCCCCTTGGAAAAATTAAAAATAATACCAACAGTCAATTCTCCCAAAGTTTAGGATTAATATAATAACCAGAAACTTTAAAATTTGTAACCTAAAACAGCAGTCGTAAACCACGCTCGGAAACAAACTTCCCTCTCTTGCCTCTATTATTTATTTCTTGTTCTCCAATGGACCCCATTGTGCATTACCGCCCCCGTCTGGTACGGAGCGCAATCACAGAAAATTAATTAAGTCTCTTATACAATCAACAAATACTTAAAATGTTCGTGTTTGTTTTGTATGCTACAATGCTAACAACTTAAGTTGTTTGCCCAAAAAAGTGGAAAAGAAAACGACGTGCACGTTAAAACTGTCTGTATGCTTCATAGCTGTCGTATCGTGGCTCACTTCAAATAAGTCTAACTGGTGTGACAGCGCGGTTTGCAGTGGCCCATTCATGACTGTCGTTGCTACTTTTCTTTCGTTGCTTCTTTTCTTTCGCCACCAGGCGTCAGCGTCGAGCCACCCTGCCTCCACCCTAACTTTGGGTTCGCGTGACAGACAGCTGACGTCAGATATCAACACGACGCAAACTTCTCGGTCCCAGCCAACCAGCGTTAAGTCAGGTAGACTCTTGTAAAGATGGCGACCGTGAGGCATAGTGGAGTTAAAACTGGACCCTTAGCCGTTAATAAACACCACTGGTCCAGACACCGTCAGAACTGACAAGACACCGAGACACCAGGTTTATCGACCTCTTCGTCACGCGCAGCATGCTGTTCGGTGTTGCATGGTGACGTATTTGGTTGCTTTTGTTTTCGGTTACACCGTGGCTCCCTTGGACCGATAGCTTCAAGTTGGAAAGCCAATGCTAGCCCGTGGCTAGTCGTATAACTCAGTTTGGATCTGTTTATATGGATTTTGTGCACTTCTGGCCCCAAGAGTGCTAACTCGGGGCTTATTGAGTTTTTACGGAAAAAGCCGCTGATGAGTCCCCTGATTTAAAATCCGCTACTGCGAGAGGAGGATCTGGCATTGCCGCTCCGTTTGTTGAGAGTAGAGTCGGACCCAGTTAGCCGTCATGTATTTTCTAACCGGCTGGCCCCGGAGGCTGCTTTGTCCGCTTAGGAGTGAAGAAGAGCCCTTCCACATCCAGCCCAGCTCCCAGAGGTTCTACTTCGCCCTGCTATCCGAAACCCAGCTCAGCGTCTGGTTTAGCCGGGTAAGTGTAAACCCTCCTGCCCAGTCCAAAACAACGCCAGCTCCAGCTCTCAGCCAGCACGCAGCTCCGCGATCTGCTCGCATGTCCACACTGTTTATGACACGATGAGTGCAACCCTGCTGTCGGTGGGTCATCAAAACCTGAGCCTTTTTTATCTAAATGCGTTAGCGATCAGTCCCACCTATGCACATATCTCAATGTGTTTGGGGCTGATTTTGTCTGAGGGGATCTGATTACAGTGGCGGAGCAGAATGCTTCCTTCTGCATTGTTCCAACACTCTTTCTTAAGCTCAACAAAGTGATCTAATGACCCTTTATTTGAGACTTTATCTGCATTTATAGTGTAATATGTCCATCCATCCATCCATCCATTATCAATACCGCTTATTCCCTGTTGGGGTCGCGGGGGGAACTGGAGCCTATCCCAGTGGTCAACGGGCGAGAGGCAGGGTACACCCTGGACAGTCCGCCAGTCCATCGCAGGGCAACACACAGGACATACAAGGACAAACAACCACTCACACTCACATTCACTCCTAAGGGCAATTTCCCCAATCTCCAATCAACCTAACATGCAGGTTTTTGGACTGTGGGAGGAAGCCGGAGAACCCGGAGAGAACCCACGCAGACACAGGGAGAACATGCAAACTCCACCCAGAAGGGTACTGGTTCCCCCGGGATTCGAACCCAGAACCCTCTTGCTGGGAGGCGACAGTGCTAACCACCACACCACTGTGCCGCCCTAGTGTAATATGTATATATTTATAATGTATTATTAATGTAATATTTTCAAAACACTGAAGTTCATAGTTTGATTATGAACAGCCCAGGAAAGACCCAAGAAATGCTTCAAACAAAAATCCACTGGTGGAATTTTGAGGTGTGGTTTTCCTGGTTGAAATGCAGCAGTGAATTACAATCTTCCTTGAGGTAAATGTTAAAGATGACCAGTCACGCTAACAAATTCTTTATTTTCACTTTATCAAGCACAAACGCATAATAGAATGGATAGTTTTACAATGACAGCCATAAAGACCTGTACCCTTAAATCATCTCTAATCGCTTCCTCCTGTCAGTCTTTTCAGGAAAAAGACATTTGATTGAGGATAAAGTTACTTATTACAAAACACATTACTTGAGAACAAACTTCCAGATCTGAATTCTCAATGTCCTACTCAGAAAAGTCAAAGGTCACACACTCACTCAAACAGACAAAACTATTTTTGTGAAAATAACATGTTTTCATTTAAGTATCTAAAGAGAAGCAGGGAAAATATTTTAAAAAATTAGAATGTTATGTAGTTCTGTAGCTGCCAGGGGTGTCCAGTGAATTTTTGTCTCTGCTGGGGATGTTTACATACTGGTGGAGTTTAGTTAAAACGTCTCTGAGTTCCGTTTGTTTAACACCACCAGCAGCTATTAAATTAGCATGAGTTTATGTGGACATTAGAAAGCTGATTATCTTCATAGCGTGCTCCGTAAACATATGTTTGGTGGAGCATCAACAGCGGCAACAATCACACAAGAAGTCCAGATTCTACAACAGAAGTTCTCCCCTCAGTTCTGTGATCAGGCTCCTCAGAACACTCACCCATCAACTTATGATGTTCCCCGCCATGGCAGATCCACCAGTCCCACCTCACCCACTGTGTTCTCACACATTCAGATTTTAGCTAAGAGTAAACAGAATTACTTTTACTTTTTTTCTTGTACCTTTTCTTAAAGTGACCTGTGCTCAGATTGTCACTAAATAGCACAGCTGTGGGCAAAGAGATGAACACTTTTAGCTGGGCCTGGAGGAGTTGTTGGAATGAGCAGAAATGATCTGTAAAGGATTCAATCTTTCACAGACATACAGGGTGTGAATATAACAGATTATACTGATCAGTTCAACGTGAAATTTTAAATGGACATCTGCGTTTTGAGCATTGAGAATCGTGTTGTTCCTTCCTTCTTTGTTAAGGAAGTTTGTAATGGTGAAATGAAGAAGGGTCATTTGACCCGATAACCATCAGTTCAGCACGATGTCCCTGTTCTCTGCAGTCTGTGTATCATTGTGATGCAGCAACAATGGATCAGGGTCCCAGTTAATTTCCTGAGCCGCACTCAGGATGTGGCCATAGTTGACTTCCCCTGTTTCTCCATAAAGCTGGCCTGCCTATAAGCAGCTCAGAGGCATCGCAGAACAGGAATCTCTCAGCGGTCAGCTCCGTTTTACATGCAGCTTTCACTTCTGTTCTGCTCATTAGTCTCTTTACTATCTGGTCCCACTCTCCACACAGGAACAGGGTAAAGGATGGAGTTTAATTTGTGTTTCCAAGGGCTTTATTTTTCTGTTTGTCTAAGGAAAGAGCAATAGGCCGCTAAATGGGTTGTTACATTGTCATTACATAACAACAATCCTAGGCCACCTACTTATCATAACCACATAGTTTGAACTGTGCTGGTCACGTGATGGTATGTACCATAATTGGTTCATGTCAGAGACTCAGTGGGTGATGTGACGCTGGACACACTCCATCACTTGGCTCAGGTGAAGTTGGATGATTGTAAATCTGCCGTTGCCCCTCCGCGCGTCTGCTTTTCTCCCCATCGTTTTCAACCGTCATCTTACTGCCAGGTGTTGCCTCTTTGAGCCCATCAGCCCTGGGGCCTGAGCTCAGGCTGTTGAGCTGTCACTAATCCGCGTGGCACAGTAGCTGATCCTCGTTGCTGCTGTGATGTGACTTGCTACTGCAGCTGTATATGTCAGGTGTGCATACTGGGGTCTGGTCAGATCCTGAAAACACAAGTGCTGTGTCTCATTTGCAACTGAGACTATTTGTTTTTGAGTCCGGCTTCCGTGAGACTTTCTTAAAACTGTGACTGCATGTAGCTCTGGTGCTTGTAAACATCTAACTATGATTGAAATATCTTAAAATCATCAGAAATTATGACTGAAAATCAACCCATTAAAACTACATCTTAAATATACCACGTAGGAGTTGAAATAAAAATAGAAAATCGATTGTGCGGGTATTTGTTCCCTCTCCATCTATGTATTCAACAAACCAGTTGCAGCGTTATGTAAAGCAGAGCTGGACTGTGCACCACATCATGCTCAGCTGGTAGCAGGAAATTCTTTCCAGTTGAAATGAGTTTTGGGACTCTTGAAGAGAGGGGAGGTATCTGTTTCCGGGCCTGTGGTCTTATTAAATTTTCATTCTTTGAAAGGGACACTGCTGGGTAGAAATAGTTAAAACCACCTCTCGTATTACAGTGAGCAGGTATCGCTGCAGCTTGAATTACTGAACACATTTCTCTACGTCGCAGTAGTGTCCTACTTTGTGTTTGTTTTTTTTCTCTGTAAAATCAAACCCTATTTTATCTAACTGAACACTGAAATGACTGTATTTTCTAAAAGATTTTGGGCAAAAACAAGCTAAAAGTTTAACTTGAGCTACAGTTTTATTTGTGCGTATGTGTATGGCCCAGAATTTTTGCTTAATGATTCAAATAGTAAAACCTTTTTAACTATCAGATATGAATTATCTGCAGGGGTTCCAAAGACCACAAAAGAAAGACCCAGGTGCTTTTTATTTTTGCATTGTGGCTTTGGGTGTTCAGAGGATATGTTAGCAGCTCTCCCCTTCAACATCTGTTTTATGACATCATGAGCTGCACTTGAACATTTCTAATGCGAACGGGGCTATATGTCTCCCTTATAGGCTCAGAGGATTTAAAATGACTAACAGCTTTAGCACACCGGAGAAATATGAACAGTCACACAACAGTGAATGTCATCTTGATGATATAAGAGATACAACAGGACTTTTTATTTGAGCTTGTGTGGTGTTGTGTTCTTACGTTCTGTTAAGTTGTGTTGAAGATACTCTGTATTTTGAAAAGGGTAAATGAAAAATCCAAATGACATTTTTAGATCTAGTTTGGATTTGAGCCTCAGTGTCTGGGTGCCATTGTAACCGCAGTCCTTGGACCAAAAATCTTGATGTAAGACTCAGCCGTTACTTATGTTGTTTTTTTTTGTGAAGAAAAAAAAATCTGTCAGTTTTCCTCATTGCCTCAAACCATTTAACCTTTTAACAGCCGCAACCTTGCAGTTTGACTGGAAGCTTAATGTTTACAGTTGGAAGAAACCTGATTTATGTGAATTGTGAGATTTTTGGATTTTAAATTGTTCTTCTCTGTATCCCTTTTCCTCACCCACAGCCCAGTGTTTTGATAGTCAGCTATATCGAGTCTGCAAAGGCGGCGGCCCAGTTTGGTTTCTACCAGAAAGCAGAATGGAAACCAGACGACTCCATGATAGCTGTGGCTGTAAGTACACCCCTCCACCATGTCATCTCATCATGTTTTTAATATGATTGATTAGCCTACATCTCTTATTGTGTTCTGTTTGCATGCAAAATTTGGCTGGTAGTTTGTCCTGTCATCTCCTGTATTTTAATAAGTAAATTAAATTGTCATAGCACAACGGAGGAATTACAGCCTTTCTTTGTATATATATAGCAGCATGTTAATTACTAGAATAAGAGCTTTCTCTTATTTGCATGGACTTTTTCTCTATTGTCTGTGGTTCCTCGTCACCTTGTATTAATTTGTCTCAAGTTATTTGTTGAATGGTTTCAGCACTCTGGCACACTTTGTAAACCAAACTGATTTATTTCTCATGGCTTTTCAGCTATTGGGTTAACAGTGATTTTGTTAGTATCCCTCTGTTAAATAAAAAAGCACAGTGAAAGTCTCTGTTGTTACCCTGGTGCTTCACAATACAATGAAACGGGCAAATGCTGGAGTTTTATCTTAATCCGTCTCCAGACACTCAGAGGAAATAGTTTTGTAGTCAAAGGACACGCCTGAATGCTGCATCTCCTATATGCGGACGTTTTGTGATTTTTGTTCTTTTTTTATGTACCAGTACTACAAAATGAGAACACATGTCAAATAAAGTAAAAAATTAAGATTAATACCTGTGAGGCTTCAACAACTAACAGAAAGTATGGCAGACAGGTTAAACAGGAAGGGAGCCTGTTATGATCAAAGTTAAAACAGCCAAAGTGCCAAAAGGAACAGATACTCTGTAGTGGACAAGTCTTTAAGAATGTCTAACCTCACTAATTGCCTCAGATAATGTGTGAATGCTTTGTTTACACTTTAACTATCCACATTACTTTCATACTTTGACCTCTTCTGTATATATCACTCAAAGTGAAACAACACCTTTTTTTTAAAAACAGTTCATACAGTGCAGTTTATCAGTCACAGTTGTTTAGATTGCATTCCGTTCAGAATAGCTGTTGGACTTCGTGTGTGCACAAACTGGTTATTGGGCATCTCGGAGCTGGAATTAATTTGCGAAAGTTGATGAAGACTTGTGGATGAGATCCAAACAGGAAGGAGATAAAGCTTTTTTGAAAGTATGGAGCCATCTAATCTGCTCTGAGAGGGGAGCACAGACAACACATCAGGAATGTTATTTTTCTGTCTAACTTCAGAGTAGGGTCTGACCTGCTCTGTTTGGAAAGCGCTGTGAGATAACTGTTGTTGTGATTTGGCGCTCTATAAATAAAATTGAATTGAATTGTCTAAAACATCAACCCCAGGAATTTCTTTTGTCTAATTTGTTATGGCATTCCACATGGAAGAAAGGAGAGATTCAAGAAAATGTCCTTCTTTTTGTTACTTATCCCCATAGTTTACCCTAAATGTTTTGGCCTTGACAGTTAACGTGTTAGATAGAGCCATTTGCTATAGAGAAATAGTTTTCACCGTACATTAGAGTCGATTCCTATCTGAGCGCTCTGCATCTGCAGCCGCCGAAACAGTTAAGCAAAAGAGGTGTCGTGTTGAGTAATGTCACGCAAAGCAAGAGTCAGCAAATGAGTCACTCGGGTTCTAAAGGTTAAATAATCAGCACTGCAAAATACAAGCGCCAAGATGCAGAACAGAAACGTGCAGCCCTAAGACAAAAGCCGGGTTGGCAAAATCCCATGTTTATTACCATGCATGTTTACATTCTTTTGCATCTCTGACCCCGTATTTTCAAAAGAAAGTTGGTGTTATTGTGTTTAATCCAATCCAAACACTTTTACAGAACATTAACAGTAGCAGTTGAGACTGGTTTTATGATGGCGTTTATGTTAGTCACTGTGTCGCATCTGCAGGGTTAGAGAAATCAGAGGACCAGTTGAGAGCAAATACCATCAAGGACACAAATGTGGCTGTGAAGTCAGTATGCCACTGGGTCATGTTTGTCCCAAAACATAGGCCTTTGTGCCTGAGATGATCAGGCAGCTGTGACACCCACAAACCTGTTGTGATAATATGACGAGGTCAAGTCGAAAAACCTTTGAAACTGAAAGCATTTGCGCTGTATTATATCAGAAATGTTCTTAGGCTATAGAAGCAGAAACTTCAATTGGTGCTGGAAATATCATTGTAGACTGTCAAAATAATTCAATATATTGAACAAAAAAAAAAATTAACTTGTCAAAGAAAGATAAACCCATTCATATCATGTATATATATATATATATATATGTATATATATATATATATATATATATATATATATATGTGTGTAAGTATATGGGCACATCTATTCCTCTTCACTCACAGTAGAGACTTTTTTGTCTCTACTGCTAGCGATGACGCCAAAGAACACATTAAGGAATGCTGTGAATGTTTTTGGGAAAGCTGTAAGTCTGCCTTTGTTCCATACCCGCCTAGTCTCAACAAAACAGGGAGCAGGTGCTGAGGTTAAAAATACCAGGAATCACTCAAGATCCACCCTCCAACCAACAGCTTGATCCTCAGAGAAAGTGTTAAGCGTTGTGTTGAAACACTGACAGGAGGAGGAAATCTCTCTTTAATTCCACTCACAGTAAAAGCTAAATGTTTTAAGTCTAAATTCTTATTTGATTCCCTCCACCCCGCGAAGCCATTTCTGCATCCACGAGGTAGATTTTTCTCCTGCTGTTTAGAATTCTTCCAAACAGGAAATCCTTCCGGGGAGATGTTTGTTAGCTTTAGGGAAACTATTTAAATATGAGCACCTGTGCTCAGTTCAGTCTAATAAAATCCCTCTGGATGCATTTCAGCTCCAACCAGATCAAAGCAAAAATAAATGTGACAGTGAAATCATTAGCAAACACCAAAGGAAGTGGTAAAGAAGGTTGCCACATTGTTTCTTGAGAAAATTATTTTAAAAAATCATCTCTTTCAATGGAAGGAAGGGTTCATACCTCTTAGAAGTAAACTCTAACATATTTAGTTGTTTTTTCTTCAATTTGACATTTAGAACAATAAGGAAAACTAGAGCTGCTGTATTTACTGTTCTGTTATAACTCTTGGATCTGTGGCTGTGGTTTTCCCAGGTGAGGGGGCCTGAACAGCGTCTTTCTTATGATCAACCCAACAGGGAGCAACTTTTCACACCCTCACCATAACTGTGGTTTCGTTACAAAGAGACTTGACTTGGACAAAAGAACAATAAAGACCAACTCTGTCCAGGCAGTAGTCTTCACTTTAAATACCAGCTGTTTTCCAGATGTTAGGCTGCTCCCTGAGCCCGGCCACCTCAAGAGGAATGTAATCACCATCCGAAACCGAGGCTGGGACTATCTTTAGAATGTGTGTCTATAAAAATTAGGGCTAAAGAGAAGAAACTAAAGCAAGCGATAGAATGAAAGGGATGTGCTTATTTTCATAGACCGGGGTCAAGAAGTTGTCAAGTCCTCCAAACAGGGGAAATACTTTTCTCCTTTTAGCCTCTCTTAAATGTGTGTTTTGGGATCCCTCCGAGGCCAAAGCGTTCCCTCTCCGTTTTTAGGCTCTCACGCAGCTGCTCTCCAGAAAGTGTTTCCACCACAGAGTTTGTTCATTTACCAAGAATGCGGGGCAGTTTTCCTCTCCACGAGTGTGTGCAAGAGTGTCCTTTCATTGCCATATTTTAGCTCAAAGAGATTTAAAGTCAGAAGAAAATGGGCTTTTCAGTAAGCAGAGTGAATGCTGACAGAAACTGGGCCCAAAGGTGAAACCCAGCAGTAAATTTTAATAATTTAATTGATAATTTAATAATTCAATGGAATTAAAGTTCCATATTTTTGCATAATTTTGTGGAAAAATTCAAGTGCAAGAGTTCATTAGTACAGCCAAATCGTGTCGTCTGACAGGATGTTCTGATTTTTTGTTTGTTTTGTTTTCTTCAAGCCGTTTTCAGGCTTAGATAGCTGACCTTATATGATTTCTTTTCTAATGTGATTTGGCGGGTTTGAGGACGGACCAGGATGCATTGTGTGAAAGGAACTCCACCCTGATCGATTTGTCTTTTTCCGTCTTCTCCTCTTCTGTAATCATCGCTACAGCTAAATACTGTTCATTATTAAAGAGAGAGAAGTCTTTTTCTTTCCTTCTTTCTGTTTTTCCTTGTCATTCTAAACGTTAATCTCTGCTGTAGCTCTTTTTGCATTTGTCTGCTGTCTGTCGTCGGTTGACTTTCACCCGGGTTGGAATTTAGTTCGCGTTTGTGTCCCTCTCGGCCTGCAGTTGCATCTGATGTCTCTGCTTTGTGTGAGAGGTTACTGCTCAGCTATCCAAAGGCCTCTGTGTGTGTGTGTGCTGCTCTTCTGGGGCCTGTTTAGACATGCAGAAGAGATGCCATCACACAGTGTGTATCATCTTCTGCTGACTTCCACTTTCTGCAAACTTTGTTTTTGTTTTTCTGCTAATTTTAAATGGAATCATCTTTTTAACAAATCTTTCTTCAGGTTTTATTCCATTTTTCACATCAGCATTAAATGGGTCATTTGACATTCCTCTCCTCTCCAAAAAACATCTATTTACTCTGTAATCAACCTTTTTTTCCTTTTTTTTTTCGCAGGCATATTGAAACTGAGCGATTGTAATACAATAACAGCTCCTATGGAGATTCTCCCCGTTCAGCAGACTAAAATACTGGTTATTTCTTAAGTGGAGCGGCACATTGTTGCAGCGCCCATTAATGAGAGGACACAAACAATAAAAAAAGAAACTTTCAGCTTTCAGATCAGCCATAGATTGCTTGCACATCTCAATGCCCGGCTTTCTTTGGGGCTTGAGTTGACAATAACTGGCTTCCTGCCTCTTCCTGAACCATTATATCTGCATGTGTGAACACACTTAGACCACAAAGGCTGTCAGAAATGGGAGCTTTGTATTGAGTGTGGCATGCTTTTCCTTTCATGTGCTGCTTTTTCTTCTTTTCTAAGCAGAGATAACCTGATTCATACTCCCGTGCACGGGATTGGATGTGTGAATGCTTTCATGTTTTTGTGTGATCAACCTACGGATAAAAGTCAAGAGGTGTCTACAGTGCAACACTACCAGAGTTAGTCCTGAGGTGACAAATGGATTTCCATTCCCTCCCCCTCCCATCTTTGCTGCTCCCTGGTTCCTGTAATAGGCATGCTTTTGAAGTGCAATTGCTGCTTAGTGCCACATTAACCACCTTTACTCCAAAAGTAGCAGGTTTAATGGACTTTATAAACACGGGAACACCCACTTGTTGTCAGGAGCAGTGTGTAAACCCTGAGAACTGTGATGCACCTCATAACCAGAGTTACATCCAGTCATGTTCACAGGCTCCAGGGGACAGGCCTGTTAGTTAAGTCAACTCGAAAGATCGCATTAGCATTCATCCTACGTATTTTTACATAACAGTTCCTGATCAGTGAGCCCTCATGGGATAATTAAGCTAGTTTATTTTTTAAATATTTACCAAACTATGGAAGGTAATCCACTAAACAGGGGATAGAAACTGCCTTTGACAGATAACTAAATATAAAAGCTTGTTCATTATTACTTAAAAGCAAGGTTTGTGGGTTTTTAAGAGCCTTTTATCATTGAAAAAGAGTTGAGTTCCAATTAGCAACTATGTGGGTTTGTGGGACGCATTACATCTTGGGACCTAACTCTGTCCACTATTGTGTTGCTACATTTATACATGGCACAGTGTGTTTGGTGGGCACTTCCTTTTTTCCTCTTCCTTTTAACGCTGGTGGTTCTCAGCCAAACATCTCAGCTCTACATTTTGCACATGTTCATAGGCTGATTGCATGAGCATCTTACTCTGTACTAATAACAAAATGTCTATGGTGCTAAAATAGAAAAAAGAGTTGTGTGACTTTCTTCAAGTGACAGTTAATCCTAGTCGACCCGTGAAATTAGGAATGAGTAAATATGTTGTTTTATTGTATTCGTAATGTCTTTGTGTGGCCATTTTCAGTTATGAAGTATGATTCCAGTTTATTTTGAACTGAGTTAATTGAAATTAGACAATATCCTCAGATGGCTTTTGCTTCTAACAGGAACTTTATAGATAAGCTGAATTGAATCCGTACATGCGTAACATAATGAGCTTTTGGAGTGTTGTTTTGCCCTGGTTGTATATAGATTCAGCAGTTCTCAGCCTGGCTCCCTGCCCTCTCTTTGGCAGTCGCTGCTTTTTCTTTGTTTCAGTATCTTATTGCTGCTGGCTTTACATCTTCTCTGGTCTGACTTTAATTATTGCCGTTCTGGTGCTACAAACAGCTCCATCATCACACCAGAGATATGAACGGGGGCTTGGAGTTCTCTCAGTGGCTTTCAGTAAAGTACAAGTGACTCAAATGTAGTGCATTCTGAAGGATTTAGGTTCTTGCTTCTATTCAACTTCTTTTCATTCTAGCATGATGGAGCTGTTTTATGTTCAGCCATGGCAACCCTTAGACGCGTTATTGTTTATAGAGGAGTGCAGATCAAGTTTTGCTTCATATTAAGTTGCAGAGTTGCTTTCAGAAGCTCATTTGTCAGGGTTTTGTGCCCTTATCATGTTAACAGGTGTGTTAGTAACTATTTGTTAATCATATGAAATTAAATTAAACGGCAAGTTCTGTGGTTTGTGCTGCAAATGCCTTTTACCATGTATCGAGAAAATCGAGAGGTGCTATATAGAAGTCAATTTGCCATTTTTTTACTCAGCCGGTGGCTTATAACAGAATGTCTAGGCTGTTTATTTTTGTTCATGTGTTCTTCATGTTTCCTCTCATCCAGCTGTGATGAATACAGCAGGCTGCTTGTGTTATTTCCATCAGTCACATTAAGTTTTCCCTCTGTCATGAAGTTTTGTTGCCCTTTGCTTTGGATGGCATCTCATATTCAACTGAATATCCCTCGCGGGATTACTAAAAGTTCTTCCAAATTTGTTATGACCTCCAAATTAATTTGATTATATCATGAAAGTTTATTTTAGTTTCATATTCATTATTTACAGACTTTCTCCCAACTTTTTTTCACTGATACCTATTACCCACCTGTCCCGTCTAATGATAAAATGTGTTATTTAATATGTCTTCTACCTTCTTTCTTTTTTTTTGTCACAGACCGCTAAAGGCTACATCCTTCTGTTTGATGTGCTGGGTGGAGGAGATGAAAAGTACCTCTATGAGCCTGTCTATCTAAAGTAAGTTCAGCACATACTAAGTTTTTTTTTCTTTTTTTCCTTTTTTTAAAGAAAATTCACCATTAGCTTATCTGTAGTTTTTAGATTGTTGTGAGGGGAGGGGGGGGCGTTGTCTCAGCCTTATCTTCAAACCTATTTCTGCATTTAGAAAATGCTTGCTGTTGTTAACTGCCCCTCAGAAGAGATAAAATGGGTTAATGTGCATTGAATAAGTTTAAGCGACTTCAAATCAATGTTATACAACAGTAAATTTTACAAAAAAGTCAAAGTGTATATAAACTTTGTGAAACTAACTTCCATCTCTGGGTGTCTGTTTTCCGCTGTTCTTTACTAAGCTTCACATTTTTGTGCCCATTTTCAAGGATGTGTGAGATGTTTGAGCAGTCTGCAGTGTGTATGGTTGTGTGTGCATCAAATTCCTAGACAGGATACCAGCAGAACCAGCACAAGTCTGGACATATTCACTGATCTCTGTCAGTTCCATGACTTTAAAAATGGCTGATATATGGGTTAGCAAGTCTACCAAGGTAGTTAAAGCAAATGCACGTGTGTGAAATAATGTGTTTGTGCAGAGGAAGTCCACGTGTGAAGGTCACCCCGGGGTATAAGGAGGAGCAATGTGCTCCTGCTCTGTCTTTAGAGATGAAGAAGCCTGTGGATCTGGAAGCCCCCATTACCAGGTGAACACCGTGTTAGAATCTCTTCGTTTGTTATGTCTACAGCAGATCCCATTCATGTCCTCTTAGCCTCTTCTACAGTCTGCAGCATCTCCACACACACAAACTACCAAAATAATTGCTCACTGTTGCTGAATGTGCCCCTCTGCTTCCTACAAACTATGAGCGGATGGCCTGAATTTTATTCTTATGCTTCATAGTATGGACATGTGGAATGGTACATATACACACTGATGTTTATGTTCCACTAAAGTATGTTCATGAACAAAATCAGACCAGAAATATATAAATTTTATGCAAATTACCCAAATGCTTAACAAGTATGGAAAATTAAGATGCTTGTGTTGCACTAAGTCTGGTTTGCTTAATCTATAAACATTGATGATGAACAGATTAGTTTTCCCCAAAGCTGCACTAATGAATTAAAGGCATTTCCTACTTAATGTTAAAAAAATGTGTTCCATATCACACTTTTGCTACACAGCAAACATGTCCTGTATCTTATCTAGTGAAAGCGTTTCTGATTGAAAAGAGATTTTCACTAAGCTATTTATTTATTTATTTATTTTTCTGTATGGCTCTCTTTACAGTTGTGATGTAACACCACTGTTATAGAAATAAATCACCTTTGAGCCCAACGCACGAGCTGCTGTGCAGATGAATTTGCTTTTATGTTGATGAGTCCACACAGATGGCATCCAAAGCGCACAAAAATGTCAAGCAACCGAACGGCGGAATGGTGGGGTGCTCCAAATCCCTTTCAAGACAGGAAAGGTGCATCATAAAAGTCAATGCAGGATAAAACGTGTTAGAGACGCATCATTTTAGGGTTCACAGACTTTTCCGGTGCTGCTTTAACTGGGTTCTTAGCAGTGCTTTGGCCGTGGAATATACACCAGAACAATCTTTTCTCAGAAAACAACGTATTTGATTTATGATGTCAGTCAACCAATGCTTAATCTAGTAAGCCAAAATGTAAAAAAAAACAACATGAAAATTCGATTAAGCAGACATGCCAAAAGTGGGTAAAATGTTCAGTGTTTGTATGCGAAGGATGCACATCATAACGATATGAAGCATATCCTTTTTTTTTTACCATTATAATCGGCATAACCTAGAACTAAATACCTTTTTTTCTTTCAAAAATCTCAGCTTTGTATTAAAAACAGTCATAGATAATGAGCTTTGTTCACAGTGTTTATGTTGAGACACTTCACCGGTGGACATTTAGCTTCTAACGAAGGACAGCATTTCTGTGGGTCAGACATTTGACTTGACAGATTGGCATGAAAAACGCTCTTCTGGGTCCAGTAGGAAGTGGGTTTTGATAGAGAAGAGCTGAGCCCCTTTGTTGGTATTTGTGAAGACAGCCCATCAGAGAGAAACACATGAATGGGCAGAAATGGCAAAGTGCCTAAAGAGGGGGCTGTTGGACAGACATGGGAGGAAGTGATAAATGACTCCTGTCGCCAGCAGCATGTCTGATTCGGATGAGACCCATTAAATCAGTCGGTGCGTGCGTTCTGAAGATGCAAATGTCGCGATTTGACTCCACATTGAGTTGTTTATATGTTTTAAGCAGCACCACCTGTAGGAGGACAGATTTAATATGAACGTTTTCCTGGTTTGAGCCTCTGGAACATTGGAGTCGTTTACTTTTGGTCACTAGTTTGACACTGGCTGCCAGACACATTCCAAGATTAGGTTTGCTGACAGTTTCTGTAGCTATCAGACATTTAGTTAGGAATGAAAAACATGACCTATTCTTAGCTTAAATTTACTTGCAGCACCTTCTCTCTCATCAATTTTTAAAGAGGTCGCGTCTTGACATAAAGAGTGGGATAGTGTCCGCACTGATGGTAATAGAGTACATCTAAAATATTGTCAAGGTTCATTAAGTCATGACCAGCACACCGTTCTATCTGATAAACAGCTGCGTTCTGTAATCGTGTTCTGTCCTCCATTGTGTTGTTTTTGTTTTTTTATTCAAATCACTCGCCTCCCCTGCTCTCACCCACATGTTCTAGCATGCTGTCTTTGTTAACAGAGTGACAACAACTTTTGCACCAGCGTCTTTCTTGTTTGCTGGTGTTTTCATCATTTCTTTGTCCCAGCGCTCATCTGCCAACTCTCCTCCGCTTGACAGAGATTATGGGTTAGTCATCTGAATGGGGGCACTCTGCTGGCATTTCACAGGCACAGCCTGATTGTACAGGAGATGAGTGGGAGTCTCCTGCTGCGAAGCTGCAGTAAAAGACTTTTCCTCCTCCACAGTCACTCCGCTGTGCACACACTCTTTACTTCTCATCGTTTCCCCACTGTCTGCCTTTCTTCTCTGTTGTGCTCGTGCTGAATGTCTCCCACTTTTTCAAAGACAGGAAAGTGCTTTACACACACAAACACAGGGCTGCTTGTTTCCCGTGTGTGGAAGAGGACAGTGAGACAAGGCACTGGCAGCTACATCACAACTGGTCAGGGCACAGCTGGATGATGAATGGCCCACAGTTTCCTCTCTTAATATAACGACCACCCAATTTGTATCTTTTTTTCCTTTTGATGGCCCTTCCCTATTTTTCTTTTTTCTGTAAAGCTATTTCTTTGTTTTTAAAATGCTCATTCATGGTTTGTTTTGTTTTTTCTTCCATTTGTCTTCTCCCCACCAGTCTGCAGTCTCTCCAGGAGGACTTACTGGTTGGCACAGCTGACGGTTATGTTCATGTACTGCACTGGGATGGGTTAGGCAGCAACGGACGCAAAGCCATCTGCCTTACCACAATTCCTTTTTCATTAGACCTGCAGTCTGCTCGAGGTTAGAGAAACTGTATCTACAAAGTCATTTAGAAAAATGGCATCAGTGGTAAATTTGCTTTAAGAATCACACATTTAAACAAACATACTTTGGTGTGTGTAGGTGGTCCCTCCCTGGACTTGGAGGGAGTGTATATCCACTGCATGGAGTACTGTGTGACTCTAGACGGCTTGGCTGTGGTTCTGAGTGATGGACGCCTCGGGTTTATCACACCGCTGAGCAACACCCTCACCACAGATGTAAGATCCCCAAAGACACGAGCCCCACGCCACCCAGCCCAAGCAGGAAAGCTCTGCACAAAAAAACCCTGCACTGTATCTTTGTGTACTTTTATTTGTTCACAGTCACAAAACAGAGGAAACTGATCCAAAACCGTTGAGTGTTTGCTTTCAAAAGAGGTAGATGTTGCAGGATCAGAAGCATGGGGGCAGCATCAGTGTATTAATGCAGATTTGACTTTGTATATTCAGGCTAAAAAATCACCCCTGAGTTGGTAGTTTGTGTCCTAGTTCACAGCTATACACGTGTAGAGAGAAAAACAGAAAATGAACTTTGAGCTCTCAGTTTCAAAGACTGCTGATGTCAAAGGTCATAAAGCACAGGCTGGGAAGCTTTAAAAAGTGAGTGTGCCTACTACGTTTCAATAGCACTAAAATTGAATTGACAACCTACCTTTCAGTTGTAGATGGATAGGAGTTAACGGCGTGAATAAGTGGTCGGAAAATGGTTGTATTCTTTCTCTTTTGACTGTAAATCCTCTGATAACAGAGAGAACAAAACATGACCTCAGATGTGTTTGATCTGATATCTGCAGCAGCTGTAACCAAAACGGGGAACACACAACTACAGAGAGTAACTCTTTAAACTGACATGTCGTATAAGCAGGGCATAATTATTTATGTATATATTCATATATACAGGAAATAAACCAAATTGGATGTCATGATAATGTGACTCAGTACAGTGCTTACTGGATCATTTTCTCGGCAGGATGCTCAAATCTACAACATGTGTATTTGAATTTAAAAAGGCTGAGAGGAGCTTACCAATATTAATTAGGCTGGAAACGATGTTCATAAAACTGCACAGGAAGTCTCAAGGTTACCATGGCGACATGAATGTCAAATTCTAATCGGGACCAAGCAGCCTAATGAGAATGCCACACATTCAGCTGACGGGCCTGTCTCAGTGTGTGTGAAGCTGTTTCGTCTCTTTGTGTGTGTGTCTAGCAGCTACAGGGAGTTTGGGCCGCAGACGTGAACGATGGCACCTGCGTGGCCGTCAACAACAAGTACAGACTGATGGCTTTTGGCTGCACCAGGTCTGTGTCGCTGTCTCACTCTCCGTCTGGATGTGCACTACATGGCGTTTGGGTGTGTTTGCTTGCATGTGTGTGTCAGAGTGAGATCGTTGTCCGTGTGGTGTGTGTCCTCTGTGAGAATCTGTCAGAATGTGTTTGCAGAAGTTATCTCGAGTGTGCTTGTCAGGATCCCCTCCTGTATTATGCAATCTGCCAAGTTGGCAGGATTTTCTCTCCACACCTATTCCCATTCTTCTTCTCTAGTCTTTTTTTAATTTTTTTTAGTTTAGCTTTTTTTAGTTTTTGTAGCTTCTTGGAGTAATATGCAACTCCTTATGTTATTAAAGTCTGGCTGTCTTTTAAAATGAAAGTAGAACGAAGATGCAACTATATAAACTATACTATATTTATTATTTTTTTAAAATAATTCAACAAGCAATTGGTCAGTTAAGACATAAGTGGACAGCAATCTCCAACAGTCTGGTGTAGAACTATGTGTCCCTGTGTGGGTGAAGCAAGGCCTTTTCTGGTATTCAAAGTAGCCAGATCTTATTCTGTGTAATCTTTATTTGTTTGTCATCACAGCGGCTCCGTGCTGGTTTACATGATAGATACCACCACAGGATCCATGCAGCTCTCCCACAAACTGGAGCTCACACCAAAACACTATCCAGGTATCACTCACTCACTGCTCTCCATCCTTTTCTAAAATCTTGCTTTATAATTCTGACTTTTAAAAAAAATGTGCATGTAAATTACGGAAAGTAAAAAACAACTTAACTGCTTTTTGGTCTCCATCTTTCAAATATGCCTCATTTGTAGGAATTCCACTTAAAATTCCTCCAAACCTATCTTTTCTTTGCCTGCTCTCCTCCTTCTCGTCTGTCTAAGTCAGATGAGAGGCTGCAGTGTTATAGCGCCACCTCGTGGGTACACTATCTGTCACCATATTAACAATGTTTTTTTCCACTTATAAAAGTGTGAGCTTATTTCAAACACCTGATGCTGCCAAAGATGACTTTCTGTCAAATGCAGTGATTTTCTTTTCTGAAACTCAACACTAAGAGTCTGATTATCTCTGGTTATCTCAGTCCTCTCTGATTTAGCCATACACATACTTCATCCTCTAGGTAACTGGGACAAGAAGATTATAGAATATAATAGAATAAAATCATCCTTCATTGTCCCACAAAGGGAACATTAAGGTGTAACAGCAGCAAAAAAGAACACTATGTTCCTGTTTGTTGAGCATTGAAAAAGACTATGTAGAATAAAGTGAAAATGTGAATTGAAAATAACGCAAAAAAATCAAGATTGAGGTGTTGGGGAAAGGGACATGACTCCATTACAAAATGCTTTGCTCTCTTCCTCATGGTGGTTTAATAATAATTTCGGATTTGTTCTGGCTTTCTGCCCGTCAGAGCTTAATTCCTTCAGTCAGAACGAACACAACAAGTATGAGTGAATGAATGAACACTGTCTTTCCAGGGAGACATAACATTTTCAGTGGGTTTGTTCACATGATCGTTACTATTTGGACGATAATGTGGTTGATGTTTTACACTCAGCAGCAGCCATTTCAGTCTGCTGCCACACAACACGATCCTGAATCCTTTCCCTGTTTAGACATCTATAACAAGACCGGCCCTGTCAAGCTAATCTGCTGGTCACCTGACTGTAGCGTTGCCATGGTAACATGGGAGTGTGGCGGTCTGTCACTGTGGAGTGTTTTCGGCGCTCAACTCATCTGCACTTTGGGAGAGGACTTTGCGTGAGTGGACACACACACAGGCACAGCACTTAACACCTCATGTCATCATTTAATATGGCCCATTGTGGTCAGAACAGGCTCATGGGAGAAAGATTGACAAGATTTTGTCAACATGATTCTGTTTTCAGGTATCGATCTGATGGTACCAAGAAAGACCCCCTTAAAATATGCTCTATGGTATGTCTGTTTATTCATTGCTGCTGCATGGCTACATTTCAACATCAAAACTTTTCAGCAAATTACCGGAAAGTTTTATTTATTTATTTTTTTTTGTAATGACACTGGAACTCTGCCCCTTTCCAGAGCTGGGGGGCAGAGGGCTACCACCTGTGGGTGCTCCCTAACAAGCAGGACAGGAGGAGAGGTGAGGAGCAGCAAGACGTGGACATGGTTTCTCCTCCCCACCCTCCCCTGCAGGCTGGTATTCTGCAGTTCCACTTCATTAAGAGTGCCCTCACAGTCAACCCCTGCACGGTGAGAGCCTCAGTGGAAACTTAGCGCTCACGCACACATGCATGCAGCCACATAAAACATTCATGCTCCGTTTGCCCGTCTCCCGGCTGTTACAGAGCAACCAGGAGCAGGTGTTGCTCCATGGTGAAGACCGCCTCTACCTGACCTGTGGAGACCCGACGCAGATCCACAGCGCCTCTGACAAAAAGCCGCACACACACCTACACCCACATGACGGCAGTCCTCTGCACCAGCCCCCCAACCCCGATTCCCCCCTCTCTCAGGGACTCAGCACTTTACTGGGACACAAGCACTGGCATGTGGTCCAGGTGAGGGTTTGTCACGCTTAGAGGAGACAAATAACCTGCATGTTCCTTGGTTGAACTTATCTCAAATGACACCAGCGGACACTGAGGCCTCAGAATATCTTAGGCTTAAAATGTATTTACTACATATTAATTCTAAGGAATGTTGTGTGTAGTATCATGTTAGACGATGATCTTGAAACAGAACTCACCTCTTGCCTTTGTGGCCTCTGCACCTCCAACATCTGTTAGTGATTAAGCTGCATTCATTGATCGTGACAGATGAGTTCCAAGAGGCTATAATTAGTGCTACCAGCCTAATGCAGTTTTAATCATATCACAAAGAGCCATGTTGAATTAGTAGAGCTTCACTGTGTGTTTGTGAGGCCTGCTTAAATATCTTGGTTCTTTTCCCATTCTTTAGATTCACAGCACATACTTAGAGAGCAACTGGCCTATACGTGTAAGTATGTGAATGTCCCTTCATGCGATCCCAGCACCACTGACTTCCTCATTTTTAAAAAAAAATTCAGTTTCAATTACAGAGCAGTCAAAATGCTTTATGTTGGCACCACCAAATATTATGTTCCCTTTTTTTCTCACATTTTAAATGTGTAATATATGTAAAACTGTCAACTGGGCATTCATTTTTATGGTTTGTTTTATGCTCCCTGTCAACACTTGAAACTGTTCTATTTACAGTTTGCAGCCATTGACACAGCAGGTCAATGCATGGCTGTAGCAGGCAGGCGGGGCTTTGCACACTACTCCCTTTACACGAGGAAATGGAAGCTGTTTGGGAACATCACTCAGGTATGCTGATTAAATCTGTACTGCTATTTTAAGTACTGACTTATTTTTAATATGTAATTTGTCATCTCTACAGTTTAACAAAGGTGAGTTAAAATGGTTTCGTTTTCGCCTCAGGAGCAGAACATGACAGTGACAGGAGGGCTGGCTTGGTGGAATGACTTTATTGTGGTGGCCTGTTACAATTTCACAGACCAGCAAGAGCAGGTTAGAGGCACAGCTGCCTTCACCTTTTCTGACGAAGGCGAGTCAGGTGAAGATGCCTTTGCCTCATTATTGTGTCTTCTCCTTTGATTTCCCTGCTGCCACTAGCTGAGGCTCTATCAGCGCACAGCAAACCTGGACAACGCCTTTGCCTCGGTCACTAAGCTGCACTCAGACACTCTGCTGCTCAACGTCTTCAGAGACATGGTCATCCTGTTCAGAGCCGACTGCTCCATCTGCCTCTACAGCATAGAGAAGAGGAACGACAGGTGGGCTCTTGTCTTGTAAAATCACAATGAACATGGGACCTGCTGTTATATACACATCATTATTAATATTTTCTTACTATGAGACATAAAATGCTGCTAATGGTCAAATCTGGTAGTGTCTCTTTCCAGCGACACACTCAGCAAAAAAAAAAAAAAGCTGGTAAAAGTTGGTAAAAAGCATTTTATATAAAACCCGTTGCATGGGTGGACATGATATGTTTTATTTGTTTTGTTAGAGATTTTATCCTCTCGTAAATTATCACCACATTTAAGGGAGAAGCTTTAAACAGAAGCTGCATTGAGCACACAAGCCAGAAAGACAGAGGGCTCAGAGCAGGTTATCTCTCAGAGTGATTAACATTATCGAGTAGACAGTATCTAACTGTGATACACATCGGATCTTTCTTCTCTTAACGCCACCAGAGGGGACTAATGCCTGTGGAAATTTTTGGCTGGGATTTTGGGATTAGAAGATCTGTGGCACAGTTTGTGCGAAGGGCAATTCTTGCTCACTACCACGTGTGTAGGCAAAGAACTGTGTGGAGAGCAGGATGAAGCTGTGGGCCTGGATCCTTTGGCCCAGTTTATTAATTAAATGGATCTTTTAAAAGAAATCCAACAAACTTGTGCTCGCCATTCCAGACCAAACCTGTCAGCCTGCGTGGAGCTGCTGCAGGAGGTGTCGATGTCTCGCTACATCCCTCACCCAGCTCTCGTCGTCTCCGTCACGCTAACATCTGTGCGCACCGAAACTGGTATCACATTAAAAGCCCCGCAGCAGGTAGGACACAAACTCCTCCGTTAGGTTACGGTCCCCGCGCCTCCACCAGAGCTGTGTTAATACTGTGTGTGTGTGTGTGTCAGGCCTGCATGGCAGAGAGCATCATGTTGAATCTGGCTGGCCAGCTGATCATGCTGCAGAGGGACCGGTCAGGACCGCAGGTACGAGAGAAAGAGACGCCCGCTGTCAACAAAAAGCTGGTGAGTCCAGACTCCTCTCTTGGATGTTTTTGGTTTTACTTTGATGAAATGCCAACAGCAGTGCTCTCCTCTCCAGTTACCGTTCTGTCCTCCCGTCGTACTGGCACAATGTGTGGAAAACGTCTGGACCACCTGCCGCTCCAACAAGAAGAAGCGTCACCTGCTGGAGGCCCTGTGGTTGTCCTGCGGAGAGGCAGGGATGAAAGTGTGGCTGCCGCTGTTTCCCAGAGACCATCGGAAGCCCCACTCCTTCCTGTCCAGACGTATAATGCTGCCCTTCCACATCAACATCTACCCTCTGGCGGTGCTGTTCGAGGACGCCCTGGTGCTGGGGGCCACCAACGAGACGGTGCTCTACGACGGGCTGCAGGGCTCCTCCGAGCCTTTGGAGTCTCTGTTCCCCTACTGCACCGTGGAGAGGACCTCCCAGATCTACCTCCACCACATCCTGAGGCAGCTGCTGGTTCGCAACCTGGGCGAACAGGTATGTGAGGCGTGCGTATTTGTTTTATTCTGTGCACCACTGTGACTATACAAACACTCAGAAGTGCTCCTTGTTTCCCCATTTCCAGGCTTTGATGCTAGCTCAGTCATGTGCCTCGCTCCCCTACTTCCCCCACGTCATGGAGCTGATGGTCCACGTGGTACTGGAGGAAGAGGCCACGTCACGGGAGCCCATTCCTGACCCTCTGCTGCCTACTGTGGCCAAGTTCATCACCGAGTTCCCCCTCTTCCTGCAGACCATTGTGCACTGTGCCAGGAAGACGGAGTACGCCCTGTGGAATTACCTGTTTGCGGCCGTGGGGAACCCCAAAGATCTGTTTGAGGAGTGTCTCATGGCTCAAGATCTGGACACAGCCGCCTCGTACCTGATAATTCTGCAGGTAGAGACTGAGTAAACGCACACTGTTACCGTCCGTTATAAAACATTTTGGACAGAAATCTCCATCACTGCACTGTGTGAGTGAGTGAGGGTGTAAAATCTGTCCTTCCCTGCCTTCTTTTCCCTCTTAAGAACATGGAGGTTCCAGCCGTGAGCAGACAGCACGCCACTCTCCTCTTCAACACTGCACTTGAACAGGGCAAGTGGGACCTCTGCCGGCACATGATCCGATTCCTCAAAGCGATTGGCTCAGGGGAGATGGAGACCCCGCCCCCAACACCTTCTTCTCAGGTGAGAGGCTCCAAATCACTCATGTCTTTGAATCTTTTCTCTTCTTCCCTTCGTGTCTGCCAAGTTTGTGTGAAAGAGCAAAGTCCAGCAACACAACTTCTAATGCAGGTTGTTGTTCCTGAATCTTTGGGGGCCATAAAACTGATATGTAATTACCGCATGCACAAACTCAAAGGATGCTACAGTTCATCTTTATGTCGTGGTATATTTTGTGGTGCAGAATAAACTCTTTCAGACAGGTAAACATGTGGGTCTCTCTGTAGGAACCCAGCTCAACCGGGGGTTTCGAGTTCTTTCGGAATCGCAGCATCAGCCTATCGCAGTCGGCCGACTCCATCACGACAGGAAAGTTCAACCTGCAGAAGACCTTCAGCATGCCCTCTGGATCTTCTGCCAAAGGGTACAGACTCCCACACAGCCATCAGCCTCCACCGTGTGTGTCGCTCTCATCTAACGTCCCACCTTTCCTCACTTCTTCTCCCCATGCCTCCCCCCCCCCCTCAGCCGGGACGTGGAGTGTGCGGAGAACATGTACATCGACATGATGCTCTTCCGCCACGCCCGGCACCTCCTGGAGCAGGTGCGGCTGCGGGACCTGGGCTGCTTTTCCGCCCAGCTGGGGTTCGAGCTGATCGGCTGGCTGTGCCGCGAGCGGAACCGCGTGGCCCGGGTGGAGGACTTCGTCTCCGCCCTGAAGCGGCTCCACGAGGACTTCCTCTGGCCGTTCCCCGTCATCCCCGTGGGAAGCCTCAGCTCGCCGCTGAAGAACGGCCGCTGTCGCAGCGGTGAGTGGACCGCACGCCGCGCCGTCAGCTGGCCCGCGGGCGCGTCTCATCCTCCTGTCTCATCCCCCGTCTCCCCCCCCTCAGTGCTGAGCCCCCAGCTGCTGAAGTCCCAGTCCGCTGACAGTCTGCTGCACAGCGACATGGACACAGCGCCACCCCCAGAAGCTCCGCCCGGCCACACCTGGATGGACGGGCTGGGGCAGAGGGCCAAAGACATGGACACGGCCTCGTCCGCTCATTCCACCCAGAACTCACCACAGACGCACGACGCCTTTCTGTCGCTGCTCACAAACAAAGGTACCAGAACCGGGCGGGGCAGCTCAACTCTGAGGGCTGCTTTCGCCAACACTGAAGTGTCTCTTTTTTTTTCTTCTCCCCATTCTAACCCTCAGTGGAGGAGTACAGCATCGGCTCGGCCACGGACCTGACGGAGACCAGTTCGGTGGTGGACGGCGACTGGATGATGGTGGATGAGAACTCCTCCACTCTGAGCCTGAGCCAGGCCGAGCTGGAGCACATTTCCATGGAGCTGGCCAACAAGGGTCCGCACAAGTCGCAGGTGCAGCTGAGGTGAGGCGAACTGCGTAGCACGCCAGGGTTTTTTCTTCACTCTAAAATCAAAGCTGATTTCTGACCAGTGCCTCTGTGTCCCCTGAAGGTACCTCCTGCACGTCTTCATGGAGGCAGGCTGCCTGGAGTGGTGCGTTGTGATTGGGTTGATCTTGCGGGACGCACACGTCATCAAGCAGGTGATCAACTTCTTGAACAGTCCAGAGGTTCCCCCGGAAACTGTTCAGAGCATCCAAAGCGGCCTATTGGCTGTCGACGCGTGGGCCTCCGCCGACTGGTGGGTGCCATCCTGTCCATGAGCTGAGGCGTCCCCGCTTTCCTGTCACTAAATGCTTTCTTTTTTTCACAGCCTGGGGTACAAACCCTTCCTGAACCTGATCCAGCCGCAGCTGCAGCAGCTGATCGAGACGACGTCCGAGCAGGCGCAGCCCGAAGCGTTCCAGCCCGCCAGCCAGAGCGCCAAGCTGGGGGGCCCCGAGGGGATGGGGGGAGCGGCGGCGCCGCGGCCCGAGGACGGCCGGGGGGGGGGCCACTCCGCTGGGTTTGGCTTTGCCCTCACTGGAACCGGCCGTTTTCTCCCGCCCCCCCTCCGAGGACTGCGCTCCCGTCCAGACGGAGGAGCAGGGAGAGGAGGAGGGCGCCTACGACTGCACCCTGTCCTGAACCGCACAGCCAGGGGTCGCCGGACAGGGAGAGAAAGAGAGAGAGAGAGGCAGCCAGGGCACGACTGGAACTTTTGAGTTTTGAGTTTTGCGTGAGCGCGCACACAAAAAGTACCTCCGTTTGCAGGTTCTTACTTCTTCGGTCAGTATTATCAGCCTTTGTTTCAAGCAGAGCTGCCTGCAGATCCCCAGCTGCCCGCCGCTCCACCGGCCCTGAAGGCCCCAGCCTCGCATTTCACCCCAACGGGCTGCATGGAAAAACAACGAAGAAAAAGGTCACCCGTGTCCCAGGAAAGCAAACCGCTTTTATGTTTCTCTTAATTCCAGGGCTGTCCAGGCAGAAAGCTTAGAAATTATGTTGGATGAACGCAAAGACGGAGAGAGTGGGTTGAAAGAGGCGAGGCGATCGTCACGCGTCATCGTTAACCGCATATCGTTAAACAAAGCTTCAGCCGTACCATTTACAAGATGGGCCGAGTGTGTCTGAGCCGACAGAAAGTGTGCACAAGAGGTGTTTCATACTTTCATACCTCACGATTTTAACATATTTTGATACCTTTTTCAATAATGCTATCAGGAAAAATTAGATTATTTTTCTATCAACTGTCCCTCTGTGGAAAAAAAAGCTCATTATGTAAAGTCTCTGTGACTTTTTTTGAGAAGTTACAGGACATTTAAGATAAACTCTTGCGAGGAATCCGCTGTTGTGACGCAGACTAGTTTCGCACCACTGGTCAGTACTGTTCGTCCTCTTGTGCCAGAAGCGGCCAGCTGCTCCCCTCTGCGTGGCCCGAGTATCCACAACACAAGCCAGGCAGGTCAGTGTTGGCTAGTCCCCAACTCGATTAAAGGCTTTGGTACAAACAAAAAAGGAAACACTACAAAAACCAAATCATAACATGCTTTATCCTACTTTTTAATGTGGCTTCAAGTTGGTCTGAACCTGTGAGAGGTTTTAAATGTGTTTCTCTTTGTCAGTGCAGCAGATGCTAGATGTATTATTAAAGCCATTTTAATTTTTGGACCTATCTGTCCCTCGTTACGAGAGCGTCATGAGCTCAGAGGCAGTGTTCCGAGTGGGGCTTCGGTATTGTTTTGAACTGAGGAACCGATTTCACCTTTAAAGACTTAAATTTCTTCTAGATTATGTGCATTTGTGTGCTTCTGGGATTACGTACCACATTGTATTCAGCATGCATTTGCAGGATTTGTGACTTTGATCTCTTGGGATTGCTTTTACGGTATTAAGTCATTATTATTATTATTTATTGGCATTATAGCTGAGTGATAATTCCTGAGCAGATGAATGGAGATTTGTTTTAATGACTGATGGCCCCCCCACACCTTTAGTAATCAAAGTGGTGCGTTGGCTTTCAACCGCAAGCACAAAAAGATTTTGTCAGTATTATATTGTGCAATGTATCGAAATGTTACTCAAGCTTTATGTTCACCACTTTTGTTTCTTAACGTAATAGACCAAACATTTTAGAGATTTGTTTCTGCTGAGTGCATCGTCTGTCAAACTAGTGGCTCTCCCTCTGTGCGCGCTGAGGGGCAGCAGGACAGGAGGACAGGCGGCCCGGCTCCGCTCCCAACAAGCCCGCGGCCACACCGCGCTGCTCCACTCTAAGCTTTATTTGACTTGAAAACGGTAACTCGTACCAAAGACTTTAAACGTCCAGAGGCCTTTTGTTTTACCAGCCGGTCATTATGCAGAAGGAACAAAACCTCAGACACACACACACACACTGATCCAAACCCTCTCACAGAACCGTTAAGCACCACTGCTCGAACCTAATGCTGACAGCATGTGAGACAATTTCCTACGGAAATGACTATTGCAGATCTTTAATGGTGTTCTTCGCGGGTCGGGGGGGCACACAGTCAGGTGTGTCTCAGAAGGGCGATGCGCCCCCCCCCGCGCTGTACAGTTAAAAGTGAGGCCCGTTTACTCAGAGCAAAGTTTGCTCTGTGGGCCGGCAGACACTCAATGCAGTGTAAAGATACTCTGTACATTTGCCTTTTTCTACTCATGGTTTGGTTTTCTACTTCATTTTTTCCCCCCTTGTACATAAAGACCAATAAATTATTTTTAAAAGTGCCTCTATGCCTGGTGTGTGGCTGTGTGTGGAGGAGCAGGCCTCACCTTAAGAAGCTTTTTAACTGCAGCACAACTGCTAACCACATTCCAGCTTTTTGCAGGTTGAAATCAGCCCCAATAATCGAAACCACCACAGTTTTTTTTTTCTGTGAAAACAATCAGTTTAATTTGAACTGCTAACATTTGAAACGGAAACTGAACATTTAGTGACACATACATGAACAGTCAAAATGATCAAATAACAAAATATTTGAACAAATTTTAAAAAGAAAAATGATATAAGTTAACATTAAGACATTTAGATGTATCCCAGGAAAAAGAAAATCATAAACAGTTGATCTCCCAACTAGGTAAATGTTAATGATTTTATTTACTCATCTATTTCTTTTTAACTGTAACTGACTGGATGAAGATGAAGCTACATCTACAGGTGAGTTTGCACCCATCTAAAAACCCACCGCAGTGCTCAGTCAGTTAATACATTAGATTCTGTCGTAAAGTCACCATGTGAATCCACTCCTGAGGGAGTGGATTCAGGCAAAGCTCTAGCAGCTTGACCGTGGGGCACCAACAGTGTAGGAGGGGTCAGTTCACAGTTAAGTTTTTTTTTTTTTTGTCACCGTTTGACGCTGAAGCTGTGAAGTCCAACAATGAGAGTTCCGCAACAAGTTCAAATGTCCTCAGACTCTTCAGAGCAAAGGTCGCGTTGGTAGTCAGAAACATTGACCAAGTTCACACTCGTAGTCATCACTTCATTATAGAAGAAAAACTTTAAAGTAGTTAATAAATACATATCTGCCTTTTATAGACTCTGTAAACCTAAGTGTTACAAATGCTGTAACAGATTGATTGGACTCCATCGATCATCTCACTTAAATCCACAATCTACTGATTTGGACTTGACTGATGTTATTTTAATGATCAGAGGACCATGAAAATGCATCACAGGGAAAAACTATTCTCCCGTGTGTGTAAAACGGCTCCTGCACCAGGAATGGTCCCGTTGACTGATGTCCAGTAGTCAGTCCAAGCCCTCCTGCTTTCCAGTCATTTCAAGTGATGCTGCTGGCCAGCTGCACAAACAGCTGTCTGACCAGCTGTTACCCACAGCTGTGGAGCAGCATCTGCTTCAGTCAGAAATGATTGGAAAACATCAGAGGGGCACCCTGATTTTCCGTTGGACTCTAACCATTTCCATGGGCTGTTCTCTGGTAACGCATCACCGTGAACAACGGAGAAGAGTTACAATGCACTAAATGAATGAAACGGATATGTCACTTTAAAGAAAAGGGAGGGGGGGGGAATCTCACAGTAAAACTGACTACAGATTCAGATTTGATGACCCAGAGGACTGACGCAGCCCTCCGACAGCTCAGCGTCATTTTACCCCGAAAACTCCTGACAGCTTCAAATGCCCCAAGTTTCAGAGGATAAAAACAAACGGCAAAGAGGGAGCATCTGCTGAAGGCGGCGATGGGTATGGGCTCCAGATCCACACAGCACTTGTTGGCTGTGAATACGCCACACAGGGCGGCACTTGATATCTTTAAGACCACTGAGATGTTTGCGTCCACAATAGTAAACTTGTTGTGCCCCTTTGGAGGCAAACTTTAAGGCCTCCGCTCACATCAGTGCGTGAGTTCACCACCTCGTTGGCAGCAACACCAGTCTAAGACAGCAAAACTTCTTTGTTCGTTTTTTTACAACTGGACTCAACCTTTGGTTACATAAAAAGGTGGAGTCAACAACATGTAAGCACCCCCCACCCACCCGAGTCATGTTCAGATGAATCTCCCACAACTGAGCGTTGATGTCACACATAACCCGACAAACCAACTACTGTCTGTATTAACATTCAGCCTGGAAGCTTTCAGAACTGTTCTCTGGGTGCTGGACGCTGCAGTCAGATCGCTGTGGAGGTAGTGGTTAGTATGATGTCACATGGCCCCACCCGTGTGTGACAGGTTGTAATCATTCACAACAGCAAACATGGAGACGCTGCAGGTCCAGCAGCACCAGTGCACCGCTTCCCATCCTCATTACGGCCCGTTTTCCCAAAGCACAGCAACAGACTCCAACGATTGACAATAAACTTATTGCTGTAGTTCTGAAATAGTTGTCCTCGACATGAGACGTACCAAATGTTAGGAACAACAGGGCTTTTTATGTCCAGTTTGGCCAATTTAACTGGAAAAGCTAAGCGTCTGTCTGTCCGTGTTAAAGACAAACTCTTACAGCGGCTAAAAAACAAGATGGAGGCTTTGCAAACAGCAAGAAATCTATATAACGTTGGAGGTAATCTGTAGCTGAATGATTCAATCAGGCTGAACATGACATAGAAACCAAATTTCACATACTTAAGAGAAAAATGTCAAATTACAACATCATGTAAACTATAAACATGGGAAATGCATCGTCTTCGATTTATGAAAGAAATAAAAGTTTAAAAAGTTATTTTATGGATAAAATATATTACTAGGCTGAATTCATATATAATTTCACAAATAATTCAATTAAACTGCATTCTGTCATATTCTACGCAAGTAGGTAGCTGACAAATAATTCACCAAAATCTATTATTTGGGATTTCTTCATCTTACATATTCTATTTGAATTAGGAGATGGGACTTAGTGTGGAAGGGACCAACTGATTAACAATCTGATGCCATCACTAACATCTAAAATACATTTAATATACGAACCGCCCTATTTAGAAAAAAAAATCGAGGCCTCATTTCCAGCCGGAGCTGTTTTACTTGTCTTTTTTCTTAAAACCAATACCCAGTTACCCAAACAATTAAACTTACCAAGTAGCCACCAAACATCCTGAACTTTAACCATCGCCTTCCACCCAACTGCATTCAATGCCAGAGCCTTTGCTGCTCCAATATGTTTGTGTTCAACTCAGCTTCCCACACAAAGACCAGAAGCTAAAACTTAAGGCTTCTCATTTGATTTCACAACTGAGCACGAGCTACTGATCCTTGTCATTTCTGCTTGATAGGGGACTAAAACCGTTCTTAAAGCGGCAGCTGTTAAGCCTCCTCTGACACACCTGAGCTCCTCTGTGCTCCTCTCTGAAAGACCTCCACTGGGGCTGCGGGAGACGCTCACAGCACGGCTGCGTTTTGGAGAGAAAAAAAAACAAAAAAACTAACAGGTAAAATCTCTGAGAGCAAGTGAGGCGATGTTTTCCACCGGTAAGACTCGGGCTAAGTTCAAATGACAGATTGCCCCTCAGTTCTTTGTGAATTCTAATCTTGTTTAACCAGGAGGCCAAAATCACATTTCACTTTAGTGAGATCCCAGAAGCTGATGGGGGGGGGGCAAAAAAACAACAACTCAGTATTCAAAAGAGTCTACTCTTTAAGGGGGACTTTGACATCTCGCCTACTGCAGTGTTTTTCCTTTGACGAGCAATTTTTTTCTACGTCTTCTGCTAGTTTGAGCAGGTGCCGTTTTACTGCCATTTCATAAGGAATGACGATCTCTGCCGTCTCTCATGCCGAACAGATTTTGCTCCTAAAATGACATGTGCGCAGCAGTTCCAGTTAAGAGAGGAGACCACCAGAGGAAGGTCACGTGTAGTCCATCCCAAATGTAGCCATCAGTGTGCCTTCAGCGGCGGAGCAGAAGGAGCCAGACACGCCGAGTCAGACGCAGCCCGAGTGGTTCGCTGGTAGAGGGGGGGGGGGGGGGTAACATGCAACAGCTGAGCATTCAGTAGAAGCCCTAGCATGAGGGGAAGAGCTTGGGAGGAAGTGAGTCAGATCAAAAGTGTAGAAAGCGGTGACACAGGGTAAGGAAAGCAAAGGCACAACTGATCGAGTAGAAAAAAAAAACTAAATTAAAAACGAAAGTTGTTTGTTTCACAAACTGAGGAGTGAGCACAGAGCTGGTGGCAGCCCGGGTGTCGGTCTGTTGGCGGACTGCTCGGCTCACAGCTCTCCCCCCTCAGTGAGCCGCTAAGCCTACTGACACAGTGATGGAGGTCTCTCAGGCGGCCTGGGACGGAGCATGAGTGTGTGTGTGTGTTGGAGTGTGTGTTTGTGCCAGTGTGGAAAGGCAGCAGGACCGGGCCTGGGTATTGTTCTTTGAAAAGTCTTGGGTGGGCACCTCCCTTGGACCCTGGGCAGCAGCCTCAGTATCGGTACATGTCGTAAGTGCTGACCCAGGAGGAGGGGAAGGCCCATGTGGGAAACCGGGCGAGGATTTCCTCCAGCTGAGCAGTCCTCCAGTCTTCCCCAAAGAAGTAGTGGGAGGATATGGCGACCGAGATCATCCCCTCAGGGCCGGCCGGGTCTGGTTCCCTGGGGGGCTGACACACACAAATCCAACCATGAATGCTTCGTTATTAAAAGAGATACAAGGAATCCCAAAAAAAGCTGATTAAAAAAAAAGCAGTCCAAGGAGGGTTTTAGGGTTGTAGAGTTATTCTTAACCCCCCAAAAAAAGAAGGGGGGGTAATCTTCAAACCTGGAGTTCTGTTCCAGCAGGAACTAATCTTTCACAGAAATCACTGGCTGAGGCCTCAAGATCACGAGTGGCTTTAATCCCGAAATGCCACCAATGTTAAAAAAAAGAAAGAAAAAAAACTCAAACAAATGCTTCAAAGAGAACCTGAGAAAGACTGACATATTTTTAAAATCATGTCATTTCTTTAATTGTTCTTATTCATTTATAGAATTGTTGTTATAGATTATGCATTTCTGTTGTTGAAGCCTTGGAAAAGATTCTATCAAAAGCCAGTTAACAGTAAGCCTGAAGCTTTGCCAACATTTTTAGGAACCGTTGCCACTAAAACCCCATAAGTTCTGTAAAATAGGAACAAAAACTTTTGAACCCTACAGCTTCCTGAAATGTTTTCTATAAATATCCCTTTCGTCATGCTAAAAGACACCTGAAGTCATTTAAAGAACTGCTTATAGCAGCAAACAACATTCTGGATGTGTTAAAATATAAAAGACTTAAGATCCAATATTATCCAAGATTATGGATAGATAAGATACATCTTTACTGACATTGCAATAATGACAATAAAGATGTAACATTCCAACAGGCACCGTATTTTGCATGCTGCTCCATGTAAAATACATAAAAAATATCCATACAGCAACAATCAAAACTGTGCACAAGTAGTGCAGCCATCATTTAGAAAAAAAACAAAACATGCATGTGTTGTCCAGAGCTATTTTCTATTAAATGTGAGGATGACTTTAAGCCAGGGCTGAGGTGTAGTTGTTTAGCATTACTGTCATATATTAAAGAAGGAAAAGAAATAAAAATGAGTTCAGAATGTTCCTTCGGTACCTGAATTTCAAACCAGAAGGTCCATGTCGGAGCGTTAAGGCCATGGGAATAGAAGATGAAATATTCCCCGCTCAGGTCAAACTGAGGCGTTCCATCTCCGAATGACCAGGTGGAGAGGCTGGCCCCCCTGTGGGGCATCAGGTACAGAGACAAGTGGCTGGGTCCTGCACGAGGGGAGAGACTAGGTTTTGGTTTTCTGTAGAAGCTATTTTTCGTATTTACATTAGTGACAAGCTAAAATATGTGTGTTTTGACTCCCATCTGTCTACCATCTGTATCTTCCAAGGTCTGGACGTCAACAGGCCAACTACCGGGAAAAACCTGATAAGGGCATGACGTCCAATACTTTCCTATCTCATAATATGTACACTGCTTATCAACTATCAGTCTAATAAAAATCGGCTGCTTGAGAAATCCGGTGAGATTCGATGAGTGAGGCGAGAAGCATTCTCGGGTCCACTCCGTCTCTCCCTCCTCTGCAGTTGAGAAAAAACTTATCCTCTGTGTCAAGCCTTTTTATTCTGATGCCTCTTCCTGGGTCTATTTGATTAATAGCTAAACTCTTGATAGTGAGGAACTAGGAGTCGTATTTAGACCCAACATTTTCCAAGCTAAAAACTCTACTTCAAGCTTCTCACTCCCAGTCCTCCACCTCATTATCACTAAACAAATAAGCACAATTCTTCCATTTCATTACAAAAGTGAGTTCAACGCTCAAGACTAGTCTTTTCTTTTATAGAATCTATTCTGTCATTTTTGTTACGTTTGTTGTTTCCGCCTTCATCACCACTCCTATGACATATCTATCTATCTATCTATGTCTGCTTGGTCACACACGGCTCTCTTGACCTTTCACGCTGAACGTCATCTTGACAGTTCCCCAGCTCGTCTCCTCTTTGGACAGCAGTCGGAATTCCACGGGGGAACTGGGAGACACCTCTGCTGCAGGGAGATACCAGTTCTTCCTGCAAAGAAACCGGAGAATTGGTCAAGGCTCAGTTTAAAGTTGACGCAACAGCGGCCTTTTGTAAAAACTCTTTGGCTGACGGCGGCAGGGCTCACCTGCTGAGGAACTTCACAGGCAGGAACCAGGGGTACCCGCAGAAGGGCCGGTCCTCCTGGCAGCGCGTCCGAATGCTGTCGTTGATCTCAGGAATGTGGGGAGTGATGTGCTGTATGCCTGTGAAGTCGAAGCTGTTTATCCAGAGACCAGAGTCTTGGCTCTCCACTTGGCCCTGGAGATTGTGGAAAGTCCGAGTCGTATGCTGCAAAGGGAGCAGGTGGCTGTCAGCGGCATGATTCGGTTATTTAGACGTGTCTGCTTATATTCGTGTAGTCATATGTTACCCCGATTTCCTTTGCCATTTGCTGTAATGGATTATGCAAATCGAGCATTTCAATTTATACTGATCCTGTTGGTTTTAATATGCATGAAAAGGCTCGTTATTCATAGAAAATGCTCAAAATTGTTCATTAGGTCCGTTTCGCTCTTCACAACCAGAGCATGACATCTTATTTTGCACCATTATAGAATCCTATTTTATAGATTAACTACAGTGCCTTTGTAGGGGAGCTCTCTTACATACTACATATAATACCTTCAGCGAGTCACTGAAAATCCCCAGTGGAGTTCTTACATATATTTAATTATATTTTGCAGAAGTACGTGTTGTGAATATGAACCTGCAGGAACACTCTTTTAGGCCGGGGGCTGTCAGGGTTGCCCGAATAAGGAAAGAAGAGGCCGGCAGACACCAACAGGAACACGATGAGGAAGACGGAGCCCAGTCCAGCCAGGATCCACTTTGTACTCCTCACCAAGTAGATGAAATGCAGCTGAGACAATCCACAACAAGAATAAAAAAGCGCATTTAACAACAAATGTGCTTCTCAGATCAAATCTGAGAATAAGTCTGTTTTTTCTGTTTATTTTCTGCTTAGCAGAGACCAAAATGCACTTCAAAACTCAGACAAACTAAAAATGAGTCCAGATTGGTTAATCAATGTTGTTCAAAATGAAAAGACTCACAAAAAAGGAGGAGAGGAAGATGGTTGCCAGGGTGACTAATGTGGCCATTACCACCTCAGGGGGGATCTCTGTTCCACTGCGGCCCATGATGGGTGTGAAAATCTCAAACACCACCCAGATGAGAAACATGAAGTGGACGTATGGCAACGCCAGTCCCAGAAGGTACAGCACGCAGTATTTTAATGACGCTCCTGTGAAAAAGAAAAGCAGAAAAAAAGGTATGTTGTCAAAATCCAAACACTGATTATTATTCATTTGATTACATGTGCTCCAACTCTTCCACAGCTTTCTAATCTCCTCAGAATTTGCAGTCAAAGAGCACTTTGTCTGAAGCATGCTGAAGGTTTCGGTCACATGAACCCTCCCAGTTTTTCCTGCTTTCACATTGACTGTGAACAAGCCCTGTGAATAGGGTCGAGTTGAAGCGGAGATTTTACCTTTGTGTTTAAATTCTTTTGCAAGCAGCAATCTGGTGGCGAGGGGGAAAGCCACCATCAACATGGGAACGTAGGCCGAGCACAGGCCCTGCTGGGTCAGCCACACCAGACTGCAGCACCACAGCAGCAGGCTGACGTCAAAATACAGATCGCCCAGCTCCACCAGCCGCACGCCCTGTGGGAAACAGCGTCCAACAGCAATAACTCTTTGGGAAATTTTGAGAAACTGGAGATCATTTCATTATGGATCCACATAAAATCCTCTTTTCTTCGATTGTTTGGTTTATGAATTAAACTTTATTTTTTCCAAAATGTCAAACGAACAACAAGTCCATTGAGCCGCGACTCCAAATTTAAAGAAATTCGTTTTACAACAGCATCTCTAATGCTGGATCGAAAGCAGGCATTACTTTAAGGAAAAGATGCATCATTTGATAGCTGAAAATCGCAAGACACTGTATTGAATACATTGAGAAGTCATCTGACAAGCAGCAGCAAAAACATTATTTGCTGAAAGAGTGGCGATTTGGGACAGACTGGTGAATGTTTGTCATGTCTACAGTTTTAGAAAACTATAAAGAGCTGCTGGTCTGTGTCACTGTGCCGTAGGAGAAACCATTTCCATCTCTACTCTCCACTTTAGTTTTAAATGCAGGTTGAGGGAGACAAGACTTGGAAAATTGATGGATTTGAACAGAACTTTAGAAACCTAATTTCTGCCTTAAAACTAATTTCTTCAGTACAGGCCAATTTTCAGCACTCGTCTTTGCCCATTCTCAATTTTCTGATCAGCTAAAACAAAAAAAAAGAGTATATTTTTAGAAAGGGAGTGCATCTTTGAGGTTTTATATACCATTGGTTATGTAGAGGTTCTGTTAAATATGTCTTGATTCTAAAACACTTTAGACAATCTTCATAACTTCTCTGCAAATGACAAAAAAAAATAAAATAAATAAAACTCACTCACCCCGTAGTACAGGTTCTTAGCTAGCGTGTGGATAAGGATCATCTTTCCTGTGGCTGCAGCTCCATACAAGCAGATGGAGGCATAGAAGTGTGTGTACCAAAACATAGACCGATCCAAGAGCGTGACGAGGAGGGCAACAATCAGCACCGACAGCAGAGTGACGAACCAGCTTAGCAACGCCACGCCTGTGGCGTAGGCCAGGTCGCGGACATAACGCCCACCTATGGAGGACAGATATGGGGTGATAGACAAAGTCAAACAGATCCCATTTGACTTTTCTCCAGAGGTATGAAGACCACAACCTGAGACCTGAGCCCCGAGCCCAAAGCTGGATTGGCTTTTATGATATTCGTTTTTCTTTCTTTTAGAAAAAGGAAAAAAAAAAACACAAAGACCCAGAGGAGGGAGACAGACCAAAAGGAAATGACATACAACAGGAAATGGAGGCATACCTCTGTTGCCGGGCAGGGAGGCCTTCTTGGCTAGGTAGACAAAAGTTGCTATGGCCACCATGTAGTTTAGGATGGTTCCTACACGAGCTGGATAAGCCACCACAACTACCCCCAGCAGGTCAAAAAACACCATGTTGCCGTGGCGATACTGTGAGGAATCAGCCAACTTCTCAGACATCACCAGGTGCTTGAGAACCGCCAGGATATTGTCACCTTGAGGCAGGAAATGAGAACAGAATTACGCTGCTTAAAATCACAATGTTACACCATCAAAAAAACAAACAAACTGGTTATCCTTTACAGAAGTGGCGCATCTCATGCAGGACACAGTTAACTCATCGCTGAACATCTGACCAGTAAAACACAAAAAAGGGGAAGTGCCCTTTCACATTCCTGCATAGCCTCCAAACAGTTATTTCTGTGACAATAAAACCACGTGAACATGAACAGCACGATAGAAGACGTGAGGGGTGTGACTATTTCTGTGTACATTTTTACCAGAAAAATCCACCTCAGGTCCCCAAAATCCTTTCCTTTGTAATCAGTTACATACAGTTACAGACAGTCGACTATCCAGGATGTGAATCAAACTTGACCTTCCAAATGCACTCAAACACAGGCACTAACACACAAGAAACCCAACACAACCACCCTGCTCTTCTCGAAATACTGGTGGTGCTGTGTAATAAAGAGCCATACCTTCATATTCACACCAAATGTTTTCCATGGTGCGGTGTGTAAAAGAGAAAAAGACATCCTTGCTCACACCCTTTTTTTATATATATATATATATTTGACTGGTCTCATTGAAAGAGTTACATTTACAAAACTGGCTTCAGAAATTTCTGTGTAAATGAGCGACTTGGTGAAGAATCAGTTGGAGATGGCTTTGTTTGTCACTGCTTCTGAGTTTCTCTTATCTATGTTGTTAACAGCAGACACACTCACACACACACACACGCAAAGCTGAGACAAGGCTCCATTGTTCTTCAGTTGTCTGTGTAAACAACAGTGTGTAGTGTACAACAGCTACTTGTTCGTGTGGAGCTCAGCGCTTCTGATTTGTCCACAACCTCCATGTCTGAATTTAACAAATTGAAACTGTCCTTTTCATGCCCACAGGGGCTTAAAAATTCAAAGATATTGACTGATTTTCTTTAAATGAACCAATATATGAGCTAGCCTTACTTGCCCTGCAGAACTATGAGGCAGTGTAGAAGTTGGCGTTTGTTACATATTCAGTTGTTCAAATAAGATTCACATCTCACATACTCTTAATGTACTTATTGCTCATTGTTTTACTTGTTTACTTGAAGCAAGTGACCTTGTCTTAACTGACTGTAAGTAAGGTCAAGCTCTCAGGTCTTTCCCCCTCAGGAGGAAATAACTTTTCTCAAAAACAATTTCCACCACAGGAGAAAGAAAAAAAAACTGCTGGTCATCACAAGCCTTGAACAGAACAGATCAACAGTGTCCTAACCTCCGACTTCAATGCTGTTCTGCCTCCTTCTTCTAAGACTAAAAATAAACACTACCTTCAACTGAAATCTCCCATTCTCTCTCTAATAATTCATGCCTTTCACAGAGAGCTGCTGTGCTCAGGAGAAGAGGCGGGACATGTCCAGTAGCTGCTGAGGGAGAGGAAAGATGCAAGCTGTCTTGTGTTTTAGTGCTGACTGAATGAATTCTCAGCTAACTTAAGCAAAATAGGGAAAAAAAGCCACCTTAGTAAATAAGGGCAGAATGCTGTAGCCGGTTGCTGCGTAATGAATGCTTTTCAAAGTTCTCTGTGAAATAATGAGGTCAGCCGACCGCTGACTGGTCTGACAATAAAGCTAGTGCACAAATGTAAAACCCACATTTATGTCTGTGACAGAGAGGGGCTGCCAAAATGGTCACCCTCACTTTTATCTAACCGTTAAACAGGACAAAATGCCACAAACCGCTTGATGGATTCAGAATAAACTGAAGCACACAGCAATAAAACATTTCAGTGTGAGTCCATGTGATGCGAGTGTGTACCGGCTCTCTGTATGGAGTCCGTCAGGATCCTGTTGGCGGTGTCATACTTAGTATGGTAGATGAAACCATTTTCAATGAAAGCCAGATCAATGCCTGCAAAAGCAATGCACATATACCCCACCCCCAAAAAAGAGACAGCTTTTAAAACACAAAAGAGGTCATTTGCATAAAGTCTTTTTTCAGCAGGGTTTATTTTATTCAACCTTTGTTGTTATATTTATATGGTTGTGAGATAATCTGTGGTCTTACCTGGTATGTTACCGAAGTCCCTGTATATGCGGAAGTCTGTGTCAGAGGGAATGACCCCACTCTGAAAGACCTCCTGACCCACCACAGAGGCAAAGGGGTGTTTGGCTGCGTGAACGTAGGCCTGGACCAGCCATGGGTTCTCAGGACCTAGACGAGATATTTTACACATCTTTTGTTTTGTCTTGTAAACTAATTATTGTGCAAGTTTAATCATCAGGGGCGTAGACTCTAGTCCTTTGCCATCTTTAATACATTTTTCATAGTAAACCTGAGAGTTAAGATTAAAGTTTGTCTGGTTAACACCGACATTAATCCTAATGTTACTTTATAACTGGCTTAAAAAAATAAGAATTGGCCAAACCTAAACCAGATATATGTTGTTCTAAGACAGAAACATTGATTCCTATTTTACATTCTTATTTGCTTCGATAATTTCCATATATGGCACAGACTGACAAGCAGTGAATTATCCCATTGAGAGGAGGATCAATGTAACTTTCTGCAAAGAAAAGAGCTGGAATAGATTCAAAACGAGAGCACAAAACTTCATACAAGGCTGCGCAAACACTGGGATGAAACCAAGCAACCTGAAACAGATTCTCAGCCACAGAAAGTACAGTACCCGTCTGGAAAACGACTTCCTTGCCCCCGACACCTGCAGCCTCCAAGTTAATGAAGGCTCGCACCTGCTTGGCCCAAGGATGCTGGGTAATGAACCCATGACTGGCCTGAAAGAAAACGAAGAAAGAGAGTCAAGAAGATAAATAGGCGCTGAGGTGGAGGACATGAAAAAAAGAGAGAAGTTTTAACCGGACAGCAAAAGTGATTTTTACCTGCAGGATATTTTCCTCTGCTCCATTAAACAGGAAGATCACACCATGGTGAAGAGGAGTGGACAGGTTGGCCAGAGAATGGAGGACTTCCAGCATTACTGCACAGCTCACAGCGTCATCGCTGGCACCTAAAACAGGAAACCAGGGCATGTGCCAGGAATACTAACAATGTCCCCTAAGTTAATGTTCACATTTGTATCGGGCTTCAAATTCTCTTCAGTTTAGTGTTTACATACAGAGGCAGGCTAATTTTTATCCATGTCATCTAAACCGGTTGAGCTGGGTGAGATAAAAACACAGATGGTACGGCTGATGCCCCTGAAATACAGCAGGACAGAGTCCCCAAACACATTGTGAGTAGGCGCCATGTGCAAGCATGTGAAGAATGCGAGAAGCTGGTTGAAAACTTGGCTTCCACTGCTCGCGTAGTTGTGAGAGCAGAAAAGAAACTAGGCCAAAGCAAGAAGAAAAGAATTTTTTAACAGGCCATGTGATACAGGGAGATTAGACAGGCTAGAGGTAAAGAACACTACTGAAAAATAATGGCCATGAGATTAGACAGGTCATGCACCACTCAGACCTTCCCGAGTGATTGTATTTATAAAAGGGGGATTAGGTGGATGGTTCACAGTGGGTGGCATTCATGATCTTGTCACTCCTCTTGTGGAAGAAACTTTATAAACATTGTTTCCGTGTTGGTTCAGTGTATAGTTCATGCACATACAGTCAACATATGGAGACAAAGACCAGTGAACAGGAATGTACATCCTGTCTTTGCTCCAGCTTTTCTGCGTTATTGTTACTTTCAAGAATCAGTGTTTGGAGCTTCAAGAAATCAAAGGCTTGTATGTGTATTTTCCTGGTCCAAACCAATGAGATCAGTTTCCCTCACCATCAAAACTGTGTGTAAACGTGCGTGTGTGCACGTGTGACCTGGGAAAGCATGTCTCCCAACACAGGCGCACGAAAGTAGAGTAGCACATTTTCACTTCTAAGCAGATAAGTTCTAATGACTTAAAATCAGGAGTTGAGTTTTCTGGACAGGGTAGCTATTCATCTTTAAATTTCACACCGCGCGGTCTGCATGACAACATAACACAAAAGTAAAGGAAAAACTCCGAAGACTCGAGTTGCTCTAAAAAAGTGCTCTAAAACAGAGGAATTTTTTCTTAACTTTGATTCAATTCAAGTTGGCAGTTTTGTAGTAATCTGGCAAAAAAGCAGCCAAGAAAAAAAATAGTGCTCTTGGAAGGAACTCAGACAAACCTACATTGACAGAGGAACAAACAAACAAAAAAAAAAGTAAAACCCCAAACCCCCAAAAAAAGATGTCACATCCTGACCTCATCAGTAACAAAGCTTTTCAGTCCTCCCGTTATCTAACAACTGTTGAGGATATCCACCTTACTGCTAGTGTTTGTAACTGAGTTTCAGTCAGCTTACCAGTTTTAGTTTTCATTAACTGAGTTTCAGTCAGCTTACCAGTTTTAGTTTTCATTATGAACAGTCTTTCATATCAGAGAAAGATAATAGTATCAAACAAAGAAAAATAAAAAGTTTTCTGACCTTCAATGTCTAAAATCTTGCACTGAAAAGAAGGCAAAAAAATTTTTTTAATTTAAAATGGAAGGTGAATGCGTCTGTACCTGGACTATTGGCCACTGTGTCAAAGTGGCAGTTGGCGAGCATGAGATGCTGGCTGCCACCTTTAGGCTCCAGCCTGACCGCGATGTTGGTCACATGGTCGTAGAAGCTTGTGAAGCCTCCAAGAAAGTCAATGGAGAAAGAGCCTGTTGGCCGCTGCACGTCCACCGTGAGCTGGTGAGGGCCGGCTGCCGTCTTGACCCGGATGTTCTCTATCTGCTCTAACAGGTAGCCCACGGTCAGGACCTCATTCTCCTGGCTGCCCACTGGACGCGGGCCAACACTGGTGATCTGCTCCAGGTGCCGTCTTAATGGAGGTGAAGACAGAAAACAGTACTGTGGATGTGTTGCATTGGAACAAAAAAAAAAAAAAACAGTAAAAAAACAATCTATGAATCACTTATTCACCTTATGGCACATAAAATGGAAACGAAGACAGTGATATGGGACAACTTGGCCTCAAAGCTTATACAAATCTCTTTTATTTGAATAGTAAAATGCTTTAATTTTACAAAACATTTATGCAAACCCTTGAATCAAATTCCCCGACTTTATCCGTTACTTTTCCGTTTCTCCTGTTGTCACCTGCATTAACCTGCTGTTGACAGCGCTTAAACACATTATGCCAATGCCCCAGGCAGCCTTTTAAGATGTGAACCACGCCCGTGTCTGTCTCACTTTGCTTACACAACAGGTGTTTTTCCCGCACTTATTCACTATCATACTAATAGCTTTCACCAGTAGCTACTAGCTAGTTGTTTGCATTCAAAATTTAAATCCAAAAAGACAGCTTTCAGTCTGCATACATAAAAAAAGTTATTCCTTATCATCTGTTGACAAAAGTATTAAGAGAAAAAATATGTGCAACTGCCAACTTGAAAACCTGTCCTGATACATCATTTTAAAATGAGCCACATTTCAATCTGACCCTGACCTCATCTCCCCTGCACTGAACTAACTCCTTTACATAAGTAAACCAGGAAGTAAAGCGGGGATGGCTTTGCCCCAAAAAACAAAAAACGGATTATTTTCCTCCTCTTTGCCTTTAAAAAGAACCCAAAAAAAAAGATCCACACACAACTGCAGCTGATGTTTGCTCCATCTCTGTCGGTAATATCCAAGTTTTCTCTTCAGCCCAAACCAGCATTCGTGCTGCCGTGGCTACTGATGTTTCCCCCCACCTGCAAATGAACCCTGGATGAATATTTGTCATTTGCACTGTAGCTGAAATCACATCTCCTGTTTTCCACAAGGCAAAAGCAGGTGACCTAATGGTCGCCTGAACAGCTGCTTTCACTCCATCTGTTTTTCGGTATTTATGGGACCACTTCGTGCTTATAATTTCAATCTGGGTGATGGTGACTAAAGAAGCTCAGGGCCCTTATCAGTTTGCACGCAGCACTCATTTATGGAGAGACCAGCCAAATGATGGCAAATCCTGCTGCTGAGCACTTTTTAAGAGCTCAAGCCCAGTCCTGCTGACCTCAGATTCCATGCAAATAATCCCTGCACCCCCCCTCCTCCCAACAGGGTCTGAAAGACTGCACTGTGAGGCAGACTCAGCCTTTAATCTGAAAATGTTGCAGCTACTTTTAAGGACAGAATAGTCTAAAGTCATGCAGACTGCATTTAACCCCTAAACTGTGTACTCGCCGATTTTACAGACCTGGCACATATTGAACTGCCCAAAACCTGCATTAACGTGCTTTCCTTAGACTTGAAATGTTCCACAGTGATTTGATTTAGTGGGAAATGTTTCAGTAAGAGACTTGACTTTATAATTCCAGATGAATCGTCCTTTGCGAACACATTTGGAGTGGGTGAGTTAGCTTGTTTGTGCGTGCCTGGGCAGTTTGGGTGGACTAGTTCAGACAGCAGCAGTCTAACGACTGCCGCGCCTTTCTCCTGGGGAGTTTCAAACGGTGCAAACATCTGTCTCCCCACTCTGCAGCTTCCTTTGGAAGTACAGGTGGAGGTGAACCGGAAGAAAGACCCGGCAGTGGTTTCTATGCAGGTCTGTCGCCAAACTACAGGAAAGGTTAGCTTTGCGGCATTGACAAAGTCAAATAAAAGAGGAACTAAAGTACAACAACTCACCTGGCCCTCTCTGCGTTAAACTCCCCGGTGGGCTCTCCAACGACAAGCTGCTGCAGAGACAAATGAACGAGTCCCCACAGCCCCAAAATAAACACAGACACCAGGCAAGCTGCGAGCCCTTCCCGCAGTAAGTACAGGCTCACTTCGGGCTTTCTCTTCGGGTCTCCGCTGTAGCCGTTATCCCCGCACCGGTTCCGGGTTCCGTCGTGCTCCTGGGCCGCGTAAAGTTGAGAGCCCAGAGGCTTTATTCTCCGGACAGTGGTGTCACTCTCCATTTTTGAGCGAGCGGTACATCAGCGGGCTGCGAACGCTCTCGGTTGTGGCTTTTTCTCTGGACTGCCGACGGAAGGCACTGAGGGACAAACTTTGGGGAGAGGGCGGGCGGAAAGCGTTTGAAAACCCAAACGACCAGTCATCCAAATGCAAATTTAAAAGATTTTCAATAGGTTTAAGAGCTTAAATTGTCAACTATTTTAGTTCAACTGGGCGTAAAATGGTAAAGAAAAATCTTATCTTACTGTACACATTTATAGGCCCTTTTTGAGGTGAGAGGGATACAAGTTACCTACAAATGTCCCATAATGAGCTCAGTTAATTCCACCTGTGTGCACTTCAGTCGACAACACCATGAAACAGGTAGCAATGACAACCTTGGAGTACTTGAAAATATTTGGGTTCAAAGTTTGAGAAAATACAGATTAAGTGTTAAAAAGGGCAAGTGCCTCCAATCCTTTTGTAAATGGAATGGATCAACAATAAAACAAGACAGCAAAGGTCATTAAAACCCACATGCCGCACAATGTCATTACATCAGATGTAATAAAAGGGTTAAAGGTAACACTGAAAGAACTCCAATCTTCAAGGTAGTCTTTACGGTCCACCAAGGGGCAATTAAATCCATAACCTGAATACATTATCTTTGTCAATGTTGTTTAACTACAAAGTTATGTGATGTAATTGTTGTACAGACAACCATAAATAAAAAGTTTTGCATCCACATTAATAATTGTCGCTCTGCAGGGCATGAACCAGTTTACGGTGAAACCAAATTATGTTTATAATTGGCAAGTGTTATTTTTTGCTGTTGTAAAGTATTGACTAACTTGTAATCTGAGTACAAATAAAATGAATAACTGCATCTGTTTGTCAGAGGTTTTAATGTGTGTAGGATGGCAGGAAGCTCAGAATATAAAATTGTAAGGAAAATGTATATGTAATGTCTAGTATTAAGTTAGAAAAAATAACTTGGACTAACTTACATTTTCCAAAGTAAATATATAAATACAAAGAAAATATGTATAAAAACAGACGAATCACAGAAACAAAACAAAAAAAATCACAGACAGTTGTGTCATGGATGGCCATGAAATAACAACTTGTCTCCATCTAGTGGACATAATGAATAAATCCGATATTTTACTTTCGTAACTTTGGTAATAATTCACATTACTTAGAATTTCACAAATAATTCATTTTTTTCTAGGCACAATGAAATCATCCATTGTATGTAGGTATGTAACCGAAATTAAGTTACGGAAACAGATCTGAACGTCCAATTTCAGTGCTTCAAAAACTTTGGGGCTTTTCGCTGGCATAAAATTCTGTTGAAATATATCTGAATCTTAAATGACAGATCAAACCTCCACATCTTCCAGATGTTGAGATGTAGTTTATAAAATTCTGTCATTAAGCTAATGTTGGGAAAATAGAGATAGAGATTGGCAACGTGATCTGCAATGCAGCCAAAAAATTAATAAAGCTGCTTTTACACAAATTTTTTAAAAAGGGTTCATAATCAGTACAGTAACTTATAGCTGAACTTTGGTGGGCCCCTCTGTCAATTACACCCATTAAACGACCCCCACCGACTAAACACGGGCCTAACGGAAGGTAACACTACATTAGCTAAACCGTTTGTTTATTTGTCGAACCATAACTAACTCTGTTTAATTTAACGTACTATACGATATTGACTTTGTCTAGTTATTTGTGGTTCAAAACACAGTAACTCCGACGAGCAAAAATAAAATATTTTAATTCTGTTTACTGGCATCTTGTGCCAACATTTTGACGTTTCAGTTAAGTTAGCATTAACACTTAGCCATGGCTAAACTTCCTCTTTTAATTTAAAAGTCTGTTTTTTGTAGGTGGAATCAGAAATAGTCAGAAATAATAATGTGATCCGTATCACACCTTACGTATTTCAAAGGTGTGAAGTGAAAAAATTACTAATTTGTATAATATACTATATTTAACTTTGGAAGGAACTGCTTTGGCTCAACTTTTACCTATTTGATAAATAATCAGTCTTGGTGGATATGAAGTGTTTTTTCTTCAATTATGATAATTGTTGCGGTTAATATAGAATACATACAGTAGGTGTGATTCAAATAATAAACATTTTAGGGAAATTAAATTAATTATAAACAATTATTTATACTAAATGATAATATATAATAGTTTAATATCAAAATAAGGGATACTATGCATAGATTCAAAGGTCATAGGATAGACCATTTGAAGGATTGGTAATTTAAATTCTTTCTTTTTTAATGTTAAAAGAAATTGGGTCAAATGTTATGTATCTAATCAAGTTAATAAATGTACCTTAGACTAATCCAACAAATTTGTCTCAGAAATATTTGTATTTGCAACGTGAGCCTGCACAAGTTCTCATTTTGCACTTATTTTGAAGCTCCTAAAAAGGAAACGATATTGAGTGATTTCTCTTAAATTTACTTCCTCTTTCTTTTTTTTTAACGCAGCTCCCAACCTTCTGACCGATCATTACCCTGCAACGAGAGCAGAGAGAAGTAAGCCAGTCGTGTCTCTCTCCGAGGCCGGATGGTAAAATCCAACCTCCAGCGGATACTAAACAGTCATTGCTTTGCTCGTGAGAAGGAAGGAAAACAGCAGCCTATTATTAACATGGCGAATTTAAATAGTGGTATCTGTGACATGATTGGGAAGTAAGTAAATGACGAAAAGTACTTGGCCTAGCTTCGTGCTAACCGTGTCGTGGGGGAGGGGTGGTTTAGCTAACACGGCTAGCGAGCTCGAAAAGCGGAAGTAAATGTCATTAAAGCGTAGTTGTTGTAAACTTCGATTTCCGTCATCATTCGCTTTCTTGTGCGTCTTGTTGGAGTTTTGATACAAGCATGTTTGAAGGGACATAACCATTTAAAAACGGAACATTAGTTTTTCGACCTGAAAGCGAACTTCAGCAGCGTTAACTGACGTTAGTCAGATGATTAACTTGTTACGTCATTGTAGTTTTCTTCGCTAGCATGCTAACTAGCAATTTCATATGACAAGGAAATGTTTTAATTTGAAGACAGAGTAGTAGTGAGAATATTTGATACAATTTCGTTTTATTTGAATTTTTTTAAGGTCTTCACACAAAATCGACCTAATTATTAAATCGAATAGATTATGACATTTTCGCAATGGACGTAGAACGGCTTATTCAGTATATAGTGACACTACATTTAAGTTTAGGTTACGTTTTTGGCTGCCCACAAAAAAGGAAAAGAATTATTGGATTAAGGAAAGGAAGATCTGCTCGGTGATCCCAGTTTAGCCCCTTTGACCTCGTTCTCTGTCAACGAAGTTTGATCTTTTATTACGCAAGTTAGATTTTACAGCAGCGTGCGGTAAGACGCCACCCCTGTGGGAAGAGGCCGGATGTCGTGGTGCTCCAGCACAGTATTGATTTATTGCTCTTCTCCCAACGTGTTTTTATCCGCAACACTTATTTATCTACTAAACATTAGCTAATAACTAATCTATCTCAAGTTGACATTAGGCTTCACACAGGACATACCATTTGGGCAATCGTTTGATTTAAAAGAAAAAAAGGAAACGTTAAATAGTTGGTAATTATTGGCACAGTATTCGCTTTTATTTTTCCCCTCAAGATATTTAAACATATTCTCTTGAGGCTTTGTCTGAAATGGCAGTAAATTCACAGGCAGATTATGTGCAACATTGGACATTTTCTTTAGGGGGGTTGGAAAGTTAGGACATCTGCTAATCAAATTTGAAATAGACATTAATTCCTCGATGTGTTAACTTTGTTCACTATCAACTGTGAAGATTTTTTATTTTTTAATTTATGTAGATGCTAAAAACTGTAGCATTTACAGGCTCGTCTTTTCCCTCTCTGCAGCCTGTCCCTGCACTGTAGTAGTACCCGCGGCCCGGGGCCTCTGTGGTGCTCCTGATGTCCCTCTCCCACCCCTGAAGATCCCAGGTGGGCGAGGGAATGGCACACGGGATCACGCTCCTTCAGCTCGGCCGCTCTACGCAGTAAGTTCACTGACGTATAGTTTTTGTCAGAAGTGCCGTCTACCCACATGAGCATGTTGTTGTTTTTTTGAGGGGGAGGTTCTTCAGGAATAGTTGATCATCCTCATTCTAACAGTTTTCTGCTAGGGATCAAAACAGATTTAGAAAGTCGAGTTGCTGAAAGCACATCTGGATCTTAAATGCATAATATTTTATCCAATTTCAGGACCGAAAGTTGACTGTAACTGAAGAGCCGGCAAGTAATGGGCGTCCTGGGATACTCCACTTCCAAAGTCGTCCCACAGTTTCCAAGACAATACAGTGGGATGCTGTCCTAAGCAGTGGTGCACTCTATGTGGAGATACCTCTGGACCCTCTTCCTGAAGGCAGCAAGGAGAGGTGAGACCATATTAGCTTAACAAACAAAAAAAAAAATATATATATATATATGAGCAGACCATATTAGCTTAACAAACAAAATATATATATTTGAGCAGATCCTTATTACACACAGGCTGATATTATCAATATAAACCCATGGAGAGAGATGAAAATAGTTCTTCATATAATGAATTTACATCAAGGCTGAAATGGGTTTAAACATTGGAACTGGCCCCGAAAAAGATGAATGTGTTCAGGCCGTTCTGTACCACGCACCGTGACGATCAAAACCATGTTGGTTACGCTTCCCCCACAACACCTTCAGCTGGTTCTGTCGATGCGTCCGACAGTGCAGCTTCTGCATCTGCTCCTTCTGTAGCGCTTCCACGCATGGGCAGAAGATATGGAACGAGCCTAGGACGTAGCTGGTTTCTGTCCGTTTGCAACAGGGTTTTCCACTGATCTGCCTTTTTTTTATCTCCCTCTAGTTTTGCCGCTCTCCTGGAGTATGCTGAAGAACATCTGAAAGTCGTTAGCGTGTTTGTCTGCTTTTACAAGAACAGAGATGATCGTGGTACGTGCCAACAGCCCCGTTCTCCCAGCAACATTTAGCTCGGAGCGTTCACCCTGCCTTGGATGAGTTATTTGGGCAGCTGCGTCGCAGATTGCATGAGTCTAACTGTATTCTTTGTTTTTTGCAGCTAAACTGGTTCGTACCTTCAGTTTTTTGGGCTTTGAGATTGTGAAACCGGGCCATGCCCTCGTCCCACCTCGACCCGACGTTTTCTTCATGGCCTACAGTTTTGACCGGGACTCATCGGATGATGAGTAGCCGTATTGACAGCTTCATTGCTTTTTTTGTTCCTTTTTTTAAAGCTCCCCACCACAGATGCAGCTTGCGACCCACACAGCAATTTGCGTTAAACCCTGGGCTGTAGATCTATATGCAAGTACTTACGCATTTCTTTGTGTTTAAGGGAATACACGAGCTTCATATGCTCATGTTTCCAGCATCTATTCATGTGTTAAACTATCACTGAAGATTGATTGATGTTGTCTCCTAAAAGACATTCTTTGGTTCTTAAAATCATACCGCAGTTGTTACAGCTAGTCAGTTCTATTTGGTTCCTCCCATTTCTTGAATGTACAACAATAAGGTGATCAGGTTTGAACTCGGGTACTCCAGCTTTCTCTTTTCATTGGCTAAATTTGAGCTTAAATATTTCGTTTTTAAACTAAATTACAAATCATCGGGACCAGTTTAGTTTTGTAGCCCAAGTGTCCTCGTATTGGATTTTTTTTCTCAAGTTTTAACTGTAAGCAGCAACCCCAATAATTGGTACTTCCTAGTTGAATAGTTAAAGTTAAAACTAGAAGCGGAAAGAAAAGATGGATGCTATCGCATGTGTCTGACATAGGCGGTTCAGTTTAAAGATCTTGAGTGTAATGGTACAAAGTGTAAGGACAGTGAATAATCCAAAGTGCTTTTTGTTAATTTCTGATGCTTATGTTTGACAGTATTGTGGAATTTTTGTTTTGGAGTTTGGAAAAAATGCTGTGACATTGCTGTCTTTTTTTTTTTCCCTTCTTGGAAGTAGCATTCCTCTAACTCTGTTTTCATGGTAGTATTTTATATGTTGTTCACCTGCATAGTGGTACCTGTTGTGCTTCTGTGATAATAAAACAACAAAAACAGCTCTGTGTCTTTTCTACTGGAGATGCATGAAGTCTATACCCGTTACATGTTTAAATCAGGGCAATGTGCTGCTTGGACATATCAATCTGAGATAGGGGAAACACTTAGCCTCAGATTTCAGATCTCTTCTACCACTAGGAGGCTCCACAGGATTCACAACCAGAGTGTGAGACATCCCAACATGCTGCTTGGACACGGTTATGATCCTAATTTTGCCACAGAATTTAACATCTATTCAAATGCTTGAACAGCACCTCTAGATTTGTGGGGAATAATGTTTATCCTAAAACTAGCTTAACTATCCGTGATTAATTTGACCTGCAAAATGTGGAAGATTCACTTTTTAAAACCAATAAATATCTGAAAGCCACATAAGCAAAGTCTATGTTTCTAATTCCTGCATAATTTGTGACCTCATTGTTTCCTTCTTAGAGAAGTCTTACCAGCCTAAGTCTGAGCTCAAAAGTGAACCGCCGTTCAATGGGCCCAAACTGCCCCATGTCATGAGCTGTGTGTAAACATTCAGAAATGACTGAGGCATGAACTCTGTATGGTGCTTTAAAAATACTAAAGACTTATTTCTTGAATCCAAATATTTAATTGGTACATATCAACTGTAATTATGACATGTATAAAATTTCAAATCACAATATGAAGCGATGAAACTTCTCAGACGCAAATGCTGCAAATGGTCAAGGTTGCAAACATAAAAATAACTGAGTAAAATAGAAATGCAACTAAAATGGTATAGACGAAAACAAAATGGAGCATGGACATAGCAGTAAGCGTTTTAGGAAAACCGAATGCGAATTCTCAAACTTTATTCTTCATTAGGTTGCAATAAAAATGAAACAACACAGCACTGAAGCCAAGCGTCCACAAGACGTCTAAAAGTTGTTAGTACTGACTGTAGGTTCACGGAGAGCAGGAGGCAGCGAGGGCCACAGCGGACAAAGAAAGGGCTGTTAGCTCGCCAAGCAATGCAGGAAGAAAACAATCTAAACAAGATCAAGCAACAGTAGAAGTAATGCACGTCACAGTTAGCTTTAAAGATCATAGTAGCATTTGTATTTGCATGGTGATAGAAATGAAAAGAACAAAAAGGAAGGAAAAGAAAACTGAATGACTGAACAGAAACGAGGACTTCACCACAAACAAACAGCCTGCTGATGGAGGGGGTTTGAGGGGGGGGGGGGGGGTACACCGGAATGTGAACACAAACGCAAGAATCGATGCATTAACTTCTGAATTCAGCCTTCAACGGAATAATGGAATAACGTGACTGATCCACTTGGCCGTGTGTGGCTGAACGGGGAGGGGGGCTAAAGGTTCCAGAAAAAGCCACTCAGATATTGTCAGGACGGCAGCAGCCCTGCTGACCTCTGTGCACATCGCACCCACGGAGCCGCGGCTCCAGGTGGCATGTTTGGTTTGGTTCCCATCGGGCCTGCCAACCCTGGACATTTTAAAGTACCATATCAGCACAATCACAGTCAGGAATCTGTCTCAGCTGTTCAGAACACTAAAAAAACAACAAAAAAAAACAACCCCCAAAAAACCCATTCTAACTGGAGGAATGGCTTTGTGGTGTAGATTTTAGGCTGCATTGTTCAAATAAGCGTCTGTACGCAGGACAATATGCAGTGGTAACAACTCCAGAGACTCCACGCAATGAATAAGCGCTAAAATAGCGACAAACAACTGCGAGTACAAAGCGCATCGGGAAAGACACATTTTCCTTTTTTCAACATTTTTTTCATAAGAATAAGGATCTTGTCAGTCTTGTTTTGGAGTTATTCTTTCTGTGACCACAAACTCAGTTATGAGCTTTTTAAGTGCTTTAAATCTTTTAGGTTGACTAGTCTTGTAGACTAGTCGAAATCCATATGTCTTGGCAATATGTACAAAATGTTTCCTCTTCAGTATGTGCTTTTTCCTCTGACTCAGACACAAAGTGCAAAATGTTTTAAGAAATACATAAAGTAGTCCAGCAAGACTTTTCTTTATGTAAGAATACTAGTGTACAAATACTGATCATTGCTCTAATTTACAGGCTTATGGTTTTGTATCCCGGACTAGTTAAAAGTATGGTGTGATGTGTTTTTGGTTTTGTGCATAGCTGAATGTGTACTGTGTTAGAGCAGCTGTGTTGGACACCGTTTCAGCTGCAGTCCCTTTTAGAACCACCTTAAGTTCTGTTTTCATTTCTCATTCTGTGTTTGAATTGTGTCCAATAAGGCACAAATCGTGCCTCATGCTTCATGGGGGGGGGGGGGGGGGGGGGGGGGGTAGGTGGATAAGTCAGTGACTTCAGGTAGCTTAGCGCTGTCTCCCTGGTTGTTGTGTTGACTTTTTGTAGAACGTTCCCATGCACAACAAAAAGCTTTGTACACCACGCTGAAGGTACCAAAACATGGTAAAACATTAGCATTTTAAAATTTATTCATTCTCACTGAAACTGAGAATGTAAAGCCAGTTAGCTGCCGAATGCTAACTTCTGTAGCCCTCTTCAAGGCACTCGGTTAAATCTCTGCCTTTTACTGGCTGGACCAGTAAACACTTGTTTTGTTTTTTTTTCTTTTTACAAGATCGGGTCAATCACACAAAGTAAATTATTTCTGAGCCCCAGTTTACAACGACCATTGGCAGATAAAAATCTGCATAACAGAAGGTGAGCTAATTTACTGGGTCAAAAGTCCCGCTTGATGGCGGTTGCCTGGTAACACCAGGGACGGCCACAGCGTTACCCTCTCAAATGTCACTGGAGAAAACTGCGGGCCCCCACCATCCAAGGCCTCCCAATCATTTCACGACACTGCAGCTAAAACGCAATTATCCCCGTCATGCGATAGTATTTTCCTGCTTGAGGAAAAGAAAATACCAGAACACAGATAAGATCCACTTCAGGCCATTTGACTTCAGAAGTGGAACCATAAATCCGGACTGCTCTCTTTTTAAAGTCAAATTCCTGAAATTTCCCCCACGGATCTGTTCCCCAACTCCATGTTTTCCTCAAGTAAATGCTTCTTCTCACTCTGCAATAAATCTAAGGAAGACTTCCAACACTCCAAACAAACAGGACACAGCTGCAAGTCTGTTCTCTGCCAATACACAGAAATTTACCCCCGGTGAGGCATTCGTTATTCCTATTAGCTCAAGGCGTAGAGGTGGCATTTTTCCAAGTGACAGGAACGCTTGGCGGGATGAGAGAGCACGTTCCTCAAAGTTTACTGCCGGAGTCACTTATGCAGTGCTCCATGCAGATAAGAGAGTTTGTTTGAGTTGCCATAAGAGGGAAACTCCTGGGAGCCTCGCTCAGCCTGACCCTTACAGCATGCGGCGCTGTGTCTTACATGGTACACAAAATGCAAACAGGTTGGCAGGATTTGAAAGATTAGCACTAGAGAGATGGGCTGCGCGTCATTGAAAGGAACCAGCGGACGACATGGCGGAAGGGGAAAAAAACCAAAGGAGAAATGAGCCAAAATCTTGAGTCGGTTGGTGGGGATGTGAGATTTGAGGGGCCTTTTTGTGCGTTTGTGCCTGCTTGTGTAGGGAAGACTTTTTGTTTGGTTTTGTTTGTTTTTTTTAAAAAGGGGGCGTTGGATTTTGAATTTCAGGCTGGTGATGTTGATGGAGACAGTCCAAGTTCAGCAGATGAGGTCAGTCCCTACTGAGGTGGTTTGTGTTTGAATGATTGTATACATAAATGGCTGTATATGCAATACACTTCTGCCCATGAGTAAGTACATTATGTGAGTGCAATGCATTTGAAAGTGGAGCGTTAGGTGCTTGACGGTATACGAGGGTGCCCAGAATGGATGCTTTAATGTGCGTGTATGTACGTATCCTACTTATAAATGTTATTTCGACCTCATCGGCCTTTGCTGTAGCCGGGAAAGAACTGGTCAAGCAGAATCTGAAGCATCTTGTTTTGGGTCATGACATAGTCCTTGCCCAAGTCGTGGCGGCAGGCGGGGCAGGTGTACACCTTTGCTCGGAACGACCGCTGGAGACAAGTCTGGGGACGAGAGGAGCCAGGAGAAGAGAAACGGGCGTTTAGTGGTGAGAACAAATGACTTCCACTGAGGTGCAAGTAACACCTACCTTGCAAACATTGTGCGAGCAGACGGTGGTGACAGGCTGGAAGGCAAGCTCCTGGCAGCACACGCACATGAAGATCTGCTCCATCTTTCGTAGGAAATTCTTGGACGGGAACAGAAAAACAAAAGGAATTGTGGAGCACAAGACAGACTAAATAAAAAATATCTTGATTGAAATGGGAAGAAAAAAAACTTGTCAGTCTTATCTGTTCAAAAGGGCAGAGAATCAAAATGCCTCTGGCAAACAGAAACACAGACGGGCCAGTAAAGTGGAAAGAGGTGGTTAAGATCTAAGCGTGAAGCTTTAAAGAGCCTTGGATGTGTTTGGCAGGTGGCGTCCTGGGTGTCATACCGGCCCCTCTTTGAGGTGTTCCATGGCTTGGTCCCAGAGCTTCTTGTTGGCCGTGTCCTCCCGGATCAACTGCTCCTGCTGCTCTGAGAGCTGGAAGGTCTCCTCGATCTTCACACGTTTCGATGGAGGCTCTTCTGCTGGTGACGATTCTGATAGACAGAAAACACAATATGACTTTAAAAAGCAGCAGCTTTTAGAGAGTTATTAAAAAAGTACTTGTAAGATGGTTAACTGGTTCCCATGTTAGGGAGGGTTCACTGATCAGGCTGCTCTCACCTGTCCTCTGCTCACAACATCTTTCAACACCTTTGACCTGCTCTGAACATCATCTGTAAAAGCACCCACCAGTCTCTCCGCTTGTCTTCTGCGCTCCGTTACTTTGTGGTGCCTCTTCTTCCACCTTGGCGACCGGGGGCTTTTCCTCCGCTGCCTCACCGTTCTCCTCCTTCTCCTTGATCTTCCGTTGTTTCCGCGGCCTCCCCCTCCCGGTATAGTGCTTGCCGCGCCCGCCCCGCCCCGGTCTGGCGCAGGCCTCTTTCTTTGTTTTGTTAGCCATGGCTGCCAAGTAGCCGGGTGGGTACTGCGGGGAGAGACATTACCAAGGGATACTTTTTGTGTTTTGTTTTGTTTTCCATTTCGGAAAAAAACGCAGATAGACATGCCCAGAAAGCCTGAAACCGAATCACCAAGAGGATTTTAACAGCCGCGATCGATTGAGACAAATGCAAAGTTGAAGTATGTGCCGCATATTTTCCTGCATGCAAGCCCGCGAAACAAATGCAAGCTGGGAAAGTACCTGCTCTGCATAATACACCAGAAAATATGCGCCGACTCTAAAGACGGGTGTCCAGCAGTCATGGGCGGTGCAATGTGCAACGCTGAAAAACGCGCTCTAACCTGAACAGCAAGGCCTAGTTTTTGGATCCTCTCTAGTCCTTCAGGAGTCCACGGCGCCGGCTCCAGATCGTCCCGTCTCAGCAGGTACCGCCACACCAAATAACCACATTTTCCGATCTCCGGCCAGTATTTCACCACCTGTGAGCCACCGCAACCACAACGGCTTTAAAATTCTATGCTCAACAGAGCTGATTTTGAGTCTTAGTCTATGAGATGATGCAGAATCAAAGAGCTGTTGAATAGCATGTCATAAATGTGAGCAATGTTCAATCAACTCCAAACTGGAAATGTTTTCTCTGAATTGTAAAAAGCGATCAGATATTTATGCTCAACGCTTGGCTTTACCTTGTAAATACCATCATAGCGGTTTCCCTCCTCTGGAGCATATTTGCTGATGCGTCGGCCTTTGGAGCTGCGCACCACTCTCACAGGTTTTCCTGCCCGCCAGTTCCTGGACTCTGCTCCGTCTTTGTCATTCAAGGGTGCATCACAGTTCAAGGCCAGTGCCCTGCAAGATCAAGTTAAAAGGCTAATAAATACAGATCCGACTGAGATGGCATCCATGTCTAGCTTTTACAATCGAGCTTTTACAAGTCTCATCCGCTGAGCCGTACCTATTCATGTGAGTCAGGGTTTGATCAAAACAGTGCTCTCCGATGCGTTTGTTTCCGGAGAGGTCACGACCCCCGCTTCCCGTGTAGGTGAACTCATCTCCCCGGTCCTAACACAGATCGGGGTCAGCGTCACACAAAGGTCGGCAAAGGGTGGGGGGGGGGCACACACTTATTCATGTCTTAGAGGGACAGCCAAAGGGAAGCTACAGTGGGGACAAAAACCTACCACTTCATCCTCGAAGCCCCCAGCTAAAACCAGTGAATAGGAGCCATCATTGCTGCGCCCGTGGATGCCGCCGACATGTGGCCTGTGAACACCCGCCTCGCTCACCTGAGGGAGGCAGAGACAACAGCTCAGGTCTCTGTCGGTCTGAGGAGTCCCAGTGCTCGTCTTGTGAAGGGGTGTCAGAAACTGCTTACCTGTACTCTGAATTTCCAGGTGGTTCCAACAGGAACCCCGGGAATAGGTCCATAGTGGTTCGATGGAACGATTGTGCATTCTTTAGTACGCCCCACACAGGCCATACCCTGCAATTACACCAAGTCAGAGGTCAACATGTTTGCCTTTGCAACTCTTTACATCGTGTTTCTTTAGTTCATGTAAGGGAGGAAAATGTGGAAGGATGGCACTTCATTAAATGAGAGAATCCAAAGACCTTCAGAGGAGTCAAATATTTAAGTAAGGAGACATAAAGTTGTGATAATATTAAAGCCGAGTATAAATGCCGTGTGACTCACAGCACTAAAATGTGCCCGAGCACACAAGCGGGGCTGTTTTCAATTAGTCCTCAGAAAAACTGAGCATTCTGGTAAAGAAAGAAGTTATTTTCCATTGGCAGTTCCAGGAAAGTGGCTAAGTTATGCTTAATGGCATTGTTCACATTACACCATGGAGCTGAGCGTCAGGGAGACAGCACGGCCAGGATGGAAATGACCCACACACTTTCTCTAAACCATTGCCATGAAAGGAGTCCAAGAGCTCAAATGATATTGTTTTTAGTTATTGGCAAATAAACAGTTAAAATTTAATTAAACATGCTTGTGAATTCTTAACACTAAGAAAAGGAGAAAAATAGTCATGATTTATCCGTCTGTTATCAATATCGCTTATCCCTAGGAGGGCTTGGGGGGGGGGGGGGGGGGTTTGGCTGCAATTGGGCGATAGGCGGGGTACACCCATGACAGGTCAGCAGTCCATCAAAGGGCTTTTCATTTTTAGTCAGAAAATGTCTTAAGTATCAATATTAGATAATAACCACATGAGTGTAGCTGTTGGACACAAATTAAATGGCGTAGACCTACACTCCTGAAGAATCTGAGAATTTTTAAATATTGTTATTTGCTGTGAAAAATACTATTTTACTTCAATTCTGAATGAAAGCGTTTGTAGTGAAAAATAATAGTTAATATCTGGTTTACAGTGACACTTGTGCTACACGTTTGCCAAAAAAAACAACAACAAAAAAACAGAGCAGTCGTAAAGTTTTCAAATCAGCATAAATCATCTGTTTTTTATTTTTGTCTTGCGAGCCGCTGAGCCGAAGAATTTAAAATACCTAGTTTTGAGACACTTTTGAATTGAAAGCCTGTGCTCCTTTGTTTTCTCCTGAGCTGTTTGGTAGACAGGCCTGACATGATTCTAAAATACAGTCAGTAATGTTTTAAATCCTTCAGTTTTTAGGAATGTTCCTGCTGCTGAAGGAGATGGAAACTGCTTATTTCATTTTTCATGCCAAATGACGGTGGAGCCCCATTGGTCTGTGTTTCTGATGAGAAGCTAAAGCATCTTTGATCGATTTAGTGAATTTGTGAAGAAAAACAAGCTGGAAAAGTAACTGGTGAGAACCTTTTGAGATAGAGTGCATTCATTTTCACCCATATTACAGCTGCCTCTTCATTGAAGAGAGGAGGACAGACCTCTCTGGCTGTGTAAAGCCCGAGGGGAGTCTCACCTTTCCCCAGTCCCTTTGACTCTCAGTTGTAGCTGAAGGCATTTTGGCTTTCTTCTTGCTGGCTTTGAGCTTCTCGCCGGCCTTGACAACTTCGCTGGTGTCGTTTTTACACGTTGGACAGTACCTAGCGGGAAAAAAAGGAAATTATTTCTATTTCTAATTATTAATTTACAACCAAACCATACGCACTGAAATAAGCTTTTCCTTTCTCAGAATACATCATACAGAATATAAGTGTTCCTTATGACACAGATGCTGGGGACAATGGCCTCACTTTCATTGGACACTTCTGAGTTGCACCTGTTTTATTTACTGGATGAAAGTATGTACTACATATGTTTTGTACAGAATATTTGTTCAGAAAGTGAGAAATAGCTTCAGTGAGCATTAATATGCTATGTGCTAATTATGATACACGCTGATCTGTAATTTCAGTATTTTTACAGATATGCTCCTAAATTTACTTCTAACACTATGGGATTGAAAGGAGGAACAGACACTGTGAATTTTCCTCTCAGTGAAAGTGGCACCTGGTAAAATCAAAGGGGTAGAAAATGAGAGAACACGGAGCCCAGATGAAGACACAGCGGAGATTTCAGAAAAGCAATTTTATTCGACGCCACTGCGGTGGTCAGACTCCCAGTGAAGGACAGAGAATGACAACATATGGAGTAAGGCTGGACGTTTTGCTGTGAGGGGGAGTCTCTACCCCCCAGATTTTGAACTACTGCTTGTAAGTTCCTGTATACTTTCTATCCTAAATGTGTTCGCTCGTATTACCTGCTGACACCACAGGTGATGCAAAAAATTCCACAGCTCAACAGGGTTTCTATTACACCCCTGTCACATTTCAACTGTCAAAATGTTTGTTATTTTGTTATCTTTCAGTAATAATAGCATATCTTTATTAATAATCTACACAGCAGCTATGCATTTTCCCACCGGGGGTTAATAAAGTATTGAATTGAATTGGGTAACACTTCCTTTGTTTGTTTTTTTGTGTTCTAAGCTCCTTTCTGTGAGTCAGAAAAACATTTAAAGCTTAGAGAAACTACCTCCTGTGAGTGTTTAATGTCATCATTTTAAATTGATTTTAACTTCAATATTAACGACTGTGTAAAATACACTTCAGATGAACCTCAAACTGAACCTCATTAATCGGCTTTTCTGAAAAGACTGCAGAGGGCTGAACTGTGCGGCCGACAGCTGAGCGACACCCTCTCCTTCTCACCAGTCTTCATCATCTGGGATGGTGGCCAGCGGCGGGTTGAGGCAGTAGATGTGGAACGCCATGTTGCACTCGTCACACAGCAGCTGCATGTGCGCGTCCTGCTTCCCGCCGCACACACAGCAGGAGCAGAATCGACACTCGGCGTCAGGGTCGGCCTTACAGTGCTTGCACTCCGGCCCGCTCTTCCCTGGAGTCAGAAAACGAGCAAGAAACATCCCCACAAGCTTGTACGGTACGAACAGAAAGCCTTTCGCAGTAATGGTGCACATCATATGGCGTTCGGAACCAATACCAGCAGGTGTGGCATGATTTCAGCGTTTAGTTTGAGTGTGTGCGATGGGGTTCATACGTTTAAATTGTCCGTCTGCAACCGAGAGCGGACGAGCTCCAGGTTTCTCCACCTGGTAGATTTCATCGAGAAACTGAACCTTAAGATCTCCGATTACATCTCCAGGACCCCTGATTTGGAGACAAAGTGACCAAGGCAGAGACCTTAATTCATAACAACAGAGCCATCTCAAATCAAAGCCCACGCTTCCCGTTACATCCCCTGCAATCCTCACCCCAGGAGGATATTGACTCTGAGCTCTTTGTTGGTACGAGAGGTTTGATTGAGAGCCACAATCTCGGCGTCGAACCAGAAGCCCCTCTCTTCGGGCGTCTCCATGTTGTAGTTGACCATCACGTGCATCCCCACCTGGAGCTGGTCCCAACGCAGAAGGCTCCTGGCACGGGGTCGCACATCCACCGCCCGCATCTCCACCACGCCATTCTCCGGGTAACTGGGAGAAGAGAGAGACGGTTTAGATATAAGGTTTCCAACCTTCCTACACCCAGTACACTTCTACATAGGGCTCCTTAGGCAGGGTACACCTTTCACAAAGGGATCAACCACCTTTCATTTCAGGACAGCTGCATATACGTTTTGCTGGTGTGGTGCCTTCACTACGTTACAAACAGCCAAAGAGAATAAATGGAGACATTTGACATCAAAAGTATCCTGGTACAAACCCGCAAAACAGCCTGACATTAAAAAAGTCATCACCTTCACAGCACAATGCAATAAGCCAAAGAGAGCTGTGCTGATAAGCAAAACCAGCCTCCCTGAAGAAACCCGCAAGTCTACACTAGTCTGCAGAACCACACACCAGATCAGAAGCACAGAAAATACCTGTAATATAAGGAGCTTCTTTAAAAAAAGACCCAAGTGTCGGTTTCATTACAGGATTAGCGGAAACTTTTTCAAGCAAAAAATTGCTGACGAAAACTCTCCTGGACCTGCTCATTAGCAAAATGTAGAGAAGGTGGAATTAGAAAAAGAATATCACACGCTTGTGTTTTTACCCATTTTTATTATGTATTATTTTATGAATCATTGCCTTCGATTTTAAGCATCAATGGGTGTATTTAGATGTCAAGACACCAACTTTAGGTACTTGTAGGTATACTTTACACACTATACCTATGAGTATTTAAGTAAGTATTATAATTTTCTCTGTCCTCACTCATAATGATCAAGCTAAAAATGTACATAAATGTTTTTTTTATATCTGGTGTGCGTTTCAAGTTCTGCTACACAGTGGCTGCTCAGACTCAGTTATTATATATTACATTATAAAAACAAAAAAAGAAGAAGATGGCTCAAAATAGTGAAATAAATTAGTATTAATGTTACTTGTTTTGTTATTTTCTAGAAAAAACTATGAAGTCGTTTTGAGACTCAACGAGGGGGGGGACCCACAGGGACAGACTGTAACCAGAATGCTGCAAGGAAGAGAAAGCCGGGGCACCGACGAGGGATTTCCTTTTTTAGGCCCAAGGGATTAATGTGGTTAAGGGAAAAGTGGTGGGTGAAAAGATGCAACACAAAAACACACAGTCACACGCCAACATTCAAACGTGTAGACACACACACACAGGCACACAAAGTACCAAAGGCCCATCAACAATGAGACTCAACATGTACAGAAACAGAACAGGGAGCAACACAATGGAGGCAGAAGTGCCAGCGCTTAAGACCACACAGACTCAGAGCATACGTCCTGTCTCAGATTGTGAGCATTTGCTCGGGCATTTAAGGATCGATGCCAACCTAAAATGCCTGCATCGAACAGGAAAAAAGAAAGCACAGCTGTAAAATGACGACGGCACACTTAAATGAACGGGGTTACATGACCGTGCACCAGTTAAACGACGCTAGCTTAAGCTGCTAGCCCTGAAACGTGATACGTGCATTACAAAACCTTAGCTTCTTTGGTCAAATGAACAGCTTTCCTAATAACAAGTAGTAGCAGTCGACTCTGTGGGCTTCAGCGTGGCCTAACTACATGTTCTAAAAGGAGACAAAAGAGGAAGTCACAGAGAGGTCGCGCTGGTAATTAAAGTCTACGCTAACCTTGAACTTCCACTGACGCTTCTTACTGACCCTACTTGCTCAAACAATCCCCAAACTAGGACTCCCACTCATGTTTGGCCACCACACAGCTGCAAATTAAATGCCTCGAGTGACCTTGTTTGGAACTGACAATAGCCAGTGAAAAAAACTGAAAAACAACAAAAAAAAGGTTGTGTTGGATCCGTTTGGCACCGGTAGTGGCAACAGCTGCCCAACAGTTTGGCAGGGAATCAGCAAAGACACCGGCATTCCCAGCAGCTACTAGAGCTTCAAGGGTGGAGGCTGCCTTCTCGGGATGTTGCTTTAAGTGCATTTTATCTGAACAGCGTGAGGCAACAAAACCAATTCGACCTAAATCTTCCCCCAAATAAGCCCCAACAATTGAGCTGATTCTAAAGTTAAACTAATTAACTTTTCAACTACATGCACAAAGGCACTAAACAAAGGCTACATCGAGATCGTAGGCAGCTGAATTTCTGGCCTTCTTCGCAAACATCTGGACCTGACATAGAAAGAATAACATACGGCCGTTAAATCGGACTTTTGCTGGATATTACTTACCTGTACTTTCCCAACTGGAATGTCAAACTGTACTTTCCCTATCAAGGCTTGCCAAGTAAAAGTGACAAAGAACCAAGCAGTTTTATCTGCAACTTGCTTTATGAAAAAATATTTCAGGGCTAATATATCTGGATGACTGATATGTCAGTCTGGCTCGGCCACCAAACAATGACGGCTTTGTTCGGAAAAGGAGACAAAGAGCTAGTTGCGTAAGAAAAAGAAGCCAAATTCAAACTGTTCTCAATGAATAATAAACTAAAGCGGGACATAAAAACCACTCTCAGGGATACTCAGGTAGCAGGCGTGCTCTTAAAACCTCCCACCACTTTACACACTGGAAAAGTCTCATCTTCCTGGATATGTAGACCCAATTTAATTAGAATCTACAGCCTATTTAACAGCGTTTTACCCACTCGGTTGCATTAACACCCACTATCACCTTAAAGTGGAAAGCATTAAGCATGATTATTGAAACAATCATGCCATCACATTGTTTTTGGGAATGTGTAGATGCTCTTGTCTGTTTAAAAAAGCCAGTATTCAGTGAATGTGTATTTTCAAAGCCTGTGTGAAGGTGCAAAAGCAGCAGACTCAGTGGATATGACTGTGTCTACCAGGTGATGCTTCTGCTCTGCTGCAGTCACCTGACAGGTCACTGAATGCCTTCATGGCTGCGGTGGGGTTTGTTGTTTTGTTGAGCAGTGTGAAAGGGGCTTAAGTCATCACAAAGTCTGAGTGAGTCCGAATGCAGATGTCACGGCCCCGAAACTGAAGCAGCAAAATGGAGCTCGGCATTTCTGATTTTACTATTCAAAAGCGTGTACCGACTCAAACGAATGCATCTCAACCCTCTCTCATGACCCATGACAAATGTGTGGTGGCTTATATGGAAATAAAGAATCACTGACTTAATGAAAACGTTTTTGGCTGAGCAGCAATTATCTTCATGCAACTGCATGTTTCGGTGTCGTACCATGGCAAATAACCCTGTCACACAATTACGAACAAAGGTTTCTTAGGAGACTTTCATTTAAGTGTAAATTATCTTATGTGCACAGCACACAAGTCCACATCCACAGGCAGCCAAACAGAATTTTAAATAGTGAACTGCAGTAACACTGTGAACATGGCCCTAGACACGACTAATAGGACATGGTTATGGCAGCATAAAGGCCGGAGATTTGATGTCTGTACCTTAACATAATGGTTTACCAGACTTCCTGTTGATCAAAGTTTTTTTTAATGATAAATCTATAGACCACAGTTCATGTTACTGTAAAGCATGAGCCTAAACTCTTTGAATGAAAACAACATAGAAGCTATTTCAGACTTTTATATTGTTTTTGTTCAGAGTTTTAATAAATCAAGTTTTTTTTTTTTTCTTATATATCTCACATCTGCTGGAATTCTTTTTGTGTAGAACACCATTTGTTTGATTTTCTATATTTAAAACTCAGCCATGGAGCATCTGGAGCCAAATTTCTTATCTTAAAAAACCTCATCTACAGCATTCAGAATTCACAATTATTTATACGAGAAAATCTTTAAAGACGGCAATCACCTCAAATCACTGTCATCTTCCTCTGCCCCCAATCTGACAGCCCGTTTGTGCACATTCAGCCTCTGGCAGCAGAGCAGAGCTTCTCAGGAAATAAAACCTTTTAAAAAAGTATATCTAAATTGAAAAAAAAGATATCGGCTGATAAGGCATTTTCTGATTAGGATGAGCAGACAGATGTAAGTAATTTGTACTTTAGAGGGGAGCAATTATTGCTAAAACTTTTTCCAATTTTGGCTTTATTCTGGTGCTTTTGGGTACTTAAAATTATTCAGTGCTTGCATGTAAAGTGAGCAGACAATAAGATCACTTTTCCCCCTTTTGTCTATATATGTTCCCTTCCTCAAAATTCTAATCTATTAGCTCAGTTAAGTTTCAACCAGTCCACCATATCCGAGTCCAGAACACACATCATACAGGCACATGCCACTTCCTCTCTGACATGCCTTAGTTTAATTATGTGGATCATTATATTCTGTGGAGATGCAGTCAAAACATGGCGGATCTCTTAGAAGGACTGGTGTGTATTTCTCGGTTTATGCAGGCAGGTGTTAAAGGGGGAGAATGCTGCATGGGAAAACACTGGAAAACAAAATGATGGAAGAAACCAAGTTCGGCACTCAGAACGGAGCGGAATATCTCACATTCAACAAGACACGAAACGATCTATCAAACAGGCTGTCTTTAAGCCTGAACTAAAATGATGTAGACAATTTGTGTTTGAGTGGGACTACTCTGGAAAACACTAACTGGGACGGTGCTTTGGCTCCATTGGTGAAGACACAAATCACACATTGCTGTGACATTGAGGTTTCAAGCCTGTCAGATGCATTTTTGCTGTCCATCTTAACTGTCACCAAGGAGGGGGTTTGCAAAAAAAATACATTATTTTGCACACACACAAAAAAATTTAAATAAAAAAGTGAAAGTAAAAACAAGAGTGGGAGTGATTGGGCAGATCTGGATTATCCCTGCAGGGGCACTCCTGTCCCGTAAAATACGGCAATCAAAATAAACTACATGGGATTTGGAAGACTGAGGAATATGAAATAGGAATGAAGTCTGAAAATAGAGAAAGAGACCAAAGCAAACACGAACAGATATAACATACCTTGACATAATTACTCTGAAATAGCAGCGGTAGGCAGAAATATACACGCACATGCTCACTGCCAAAGGCAGAGCAAGCAGGCCGTCTCACTGGTCTCACGTTCACAGCAATTACAGACAAAGCTGAAGGAGGCAAGCAAAGAAGTAATGCTCCCGAGAACTCACGAGTTACCATGGAAACATGGGCTTCTGAATGAATTTGGTGGAGAAGGGGAATGTGAGCGATGATGTCCAAATTGTAGCATGAACTACACAAACCCCCGTGTTCTCCATCCCTTTGACTGCCAGGCAAGAGCAGGCAGCAATTCCAGCAGAGCCCCCATTTCTGAGACAAACATCACTGATATTGCTTGGGTGGACAAAACAGGAGGTTTTCACAAAAATTCTACACAACTAGGAAGACAAAAGGCGGGTGTTTCTGCTGTTAGGTGCAACACTTTCATCCCTGATCCCAGAAAGCATTTGACATTGGAACGAATGCTGCTGCACTGTGACTGTGCAGGTATCAGCAAAACATGCGCACGTTAAGATCACAAATTATGTGGTGCAACGGGTCATTACTCACTCTTCATATTTTATGTGGTAAACTACATCCTCTTCTCTCTGTTTGCTGTCCACTGCTGTAGAGTCAGTCCGAGAGGTGGAGGCTCCATTACTCTCCGAATTTAACACATTATTCCTGTTACTGTCCGTAGTTTGACCCTGGCTGTTGGCCTGCCCCTGCTCAGCCTCCAGTTTTCCATTAGTCCTTTTTGGAGGCCGACCCACCTTACCCTTGGTGGGTGTTATCTGTCCTTTGGGAGTGAGTGTCACATTTTCGATGCACGCCTCAAACCAGGCGCCAATGCTCACGTCTCTGCAGTCCACCAGCTCATTAATCTGAGGAGACACAAACACAGAGGTAACACCTGGTCTCCAGTGAGGACTCAAAATGAATACTCCATTGGATTTCACGGCTAATTTCCTGTATTGGGCCGGCAATTCTCAAGGTTGTCTGTGCAATAGGAGAAAGAGCTTTATTACCCTAACGGAAAATTGTGTAACCAGACCGCCTGTGTTCGGGTTATGATTTCTGTTAGATATTGTTGTTTGAGAGTAAATATACAGAAACATACATTGATTCAAAACCTTAAGTAAAATAGCAATATGAGAAATTTAAGTTAAAGCTTTATCTCCTGTTTTGGTCAACTAACAATCATACTCCTCTAATTAGTTGCACTGTTATAACTCATATATTCACAGTTTTCCACTCAAATGCAGGCGTTGTGCAGTGCGTTGATTGAGCCCTGCTTCCTCTCCTCTTTTCACTCTCTCTTAACATCATCACTGCCCTTCTTATACATAAAAGCTAAAAATGATAGGGCTCACAGACAGAAAGGCTCAAGAGATCACACAGATGCCAATTTACAGGGTTCCAGACCTTTTCAGGCCGTTTTAAAGGATTTTTTTGCGTTGTTCCTCTCTGCTTCAAGCACAGGAGGAGACATTGTGGGGACGCATTTCAGAGCTAATTCAGTGATAAAGGGGGCCAGACTGCAGCAAACGGGAGAATGAATGGGAGTTTGATATAGAGAGAAAAATGTAGATACGGTGTTCTGCTGCTTCCATTCTCATCCCCACCACTGAAGATAAAGGTTTTTGCAATTAGTTCAGTGCAAAGTACTTGTAGACACCTCCCCCACTCCACAATTAACTGACATGAATACACCACAGACACAACTACCCGTCAATAATTGAATGAACCGTCTGTGTAATATTCTTTTAATTGAGGGAGTTTCGTGATATAAGTATTGCATAAATGTTTGACACACTCCAAATCACTCCCATCCAAGTCAGCTGTGTTGCTTTGTGAATACCAAGTTGAATGCTCAAGGCCTCTGAACATGTGACACTGATAGCCAGTGATCCCCACTGCTTCCCAGTTAGTTAGACCATATGAAAACCAGTTTGAATACACTTTACAGTACTGTAGAGTCTATCTATGCGGTACCCCTCATTTCTAGAGGAAAGAAAGAACAGATTCAAGGGATGGAAAGAGTCCTCCTCAGAGCCTGGGCCTCAACGTTGTTGTCAGAAAACAGAACAAAAGGCAGCATGCATGCAAAACAGATGGTCTTTAAAAAGGCTGGTAAACTCCTATTAAAGACTTACGAATTGTGTAATAGACTAAGAGCCTAAATACCATTAATCAAGGAATTATCAAAAAATAAGTCTAAGTGCTCATAATAAGTCACCTGTGCAACTTAAGGGAAATAAACAGAAGAAGATAATCAAGACAATACATGTAGAGAAATCAAATCAGCATGAAAAACTTGTTAATTGTTTCCCTTTTAATCGGTCACATCCTCACCTTGTACAGGCCAATTCCTGGGTCAGTAAGTGTGTTTCTGCTGGATGTGGGCGGCTGAGCGTCCTGTGCTGGACTGTGGGACTTGAACCCATTTTTGGTACTGGTTGAGTTACTGATAGCGCTGGTGTCTGGCTTGGTTTCATTTACAGTGCTGGAGGTGATGCTGCTGTTTTCATTGTTTATATTTGCAGAGGTTTCCATCGATGCTGGGGAGACGGGAGCTGGGGAACTGCAGCTTTCAGACTTTGAATCAGGCGGAGGAGCAGAACTACAGGCAACACCTGAGGAGTCCTTGGTGGCGGGGCTATCAGGGGGGTCGGCGTGGGAGCGAATCAGCAGCTGGACAATGTCATTGAGTCCCACATTGTAGTCAAACAGTGTCTGACCATCTTCCATCTAGGCAAACACAAAGAAAAAAGTCACTTGTACGAAAGGAAAAGCATAGAAGAGAAAAACCCCAGAATAACTTGTGGGCTCACTCAACAATCCACTAAGTATGAGCAAAATCTATCAACTAATCAATTAAAAAAGAAAGACATAATGTTATGGTTTTCAAATCTCATAAACCATTCATGAATAATTTATTAACACTAGAACACAGAAAACATAAAAATAGGGGTCCACACCTGCTCCCCTGCTTTTTACCAGAGCTCCGATCTAGATTAAATGCATTTAGCTACACATTAAACATAACTGTGGAGCCAACATAGCCTTATCTGGTTGGAGAAATCAATTATTAGTAAAGACTGGCGTGCTTCCGTCCCGCTGGGAGCCACTGAAGCGCTTGTGTGCGGTCATTTAGCCAGTCCCCTGGAAGCATACGCCGACATGCCGCCGCTTTCGCTGGATTTTGCGAAGAAATAAATCAAAGATACAAACGCAGGAATTACAGTGATAGTGAGATGTAGCTGGGGGAAAGAAATGACTGGGTTGCCGTGACAACCGAAATGAGAACACCCCCCACCCCAAACCACCAACACGCGCACGCTCTCACACCCACCCCCCACAAATCCCAATCTTATATGTGCACACAACTGCTGTCAACACAGCCCGGCACCTTGATCGTCGTCAGCGGGGCCCCTTCAGGCAGAGCGGCAGAAAAACTGGCTCCCCCAAACAAAAACGCGTTCAGATGCGCCGCAGAAAACACGGCCCATCATAAACCCCTAAATAACTCCTCTCCCACAAACATCTACTGTACTGTACAGTGAGGGCTGTGGTGGAGCTTATGGCGGGCGCCCCGACTCCAAGCAGGCGTCGGCTTTTTCATTTCAGCCCTCGGTCCCCACAAACCCATTGTGCCGGGCAGACAAGCATGGCCGCCAACCCCGCTCATGATCCCCTTCCCTCTTCTTCGTTAATGACAATGGGGAGGACAGCCGTTGGAGATGGAGCACGAGAGCGTTGAGGGAGCAGGCGCCACATCCCCGTCCCTCCCTTTCTTTCTTTTTTTTTTTAACAGTCTCATGAAATTTAGATCAGAGGAGCAGTGGTGCAAACACCACCATACAGTAGTTACACTCACCTGCCTGTCTGTCTGCAGATTGTCATTTCTTGTTCTGTCTCCCTACCCACGCTCAAGCTTCGATTTAGAAAGTGTGTCTCCTCTTTTGTCTGCCCGTGCTTCACTGCCAGCGTGAGGAAGAGGGACGTAAACAAACACGGGGCTCCCTACACGGGCGATAGTTTTGCCTGCAGAACGAGCGGCTGGAAGCCTGGATGCTCGGGTCAGTCTGGGTTAGGGGGACGGGGAACCGTGCATTATCGGGACGGCGCACGGCAGAATTGCACTGCACCAAATACAAATGACATGTCGGCTATTTGTGTGCGCTCTCCACAGCGACTACATTACCGTCAGTGCGATCAGCCTCTCACCGCAAGGTGTTGACTTCAGTCTCAGTCTCAGCAGAATAATCCCCAAAACAAAGAACAAGCAAAAACGCCTTTGAATGTTGGGAAGAAATGTTACCTATTTGTGCAGGTGTATATCTCTTTGACAGGATGTTGCCACAGGCCATAGATTTGACATTTTCACCTTCATACAGAACATAGTAAAAAAAATAATTTAAAGAAAGTGGTCTACACTCTTTTTCATTTCATTGACAAATAGTATTCCAGTAGGACACATCAACTCTAAGGCGGGTTGATTCCGAACAAACAATTGTGTGTACTCACATGTCAGCGTATCAGGCTGCAGAAGGGAATAAAATGAACACTTACTCACTTATCCCCCTGCTGAAATTTAACACGTCTTCAGAGGGGGGAAAAAGCAACACAAAGAATAATATCAGAGCAAACATCAAGCATTGACGAGGCAGAGACCTGTGGCTGCTGTAGAGGCGCAGCAAACATTTGAGACCCAGCTTCAAATACTAAAACATGCTGGCATTTCTTTATTAGATCTCTTGTAATGGAAGAAATCTGTCTCCACGGTTGAAAGTGCTGCCGATGATCGCTTTCAAACGGCAAAAACAGGTGGTGGAGAGAGAGCTGAACATAACACAGCATCATCTTTTATTGTTGTGCAAACATGCTTTGAGACTAAATCTATTTCTTTTTTTGTATTCAAAGGCTTGTACAGACAAAAAAAAATCTTCCCATTCACACAACTGAGCACCATCTGTCACTGCATAACAATGAGATAGTAATAGGTGAAGGTTGAATCAAAAGGAGCGGGAAAAAAATGAAAAATTTAATCAAAACAGCCCATTTATTATCAGCAATTACACTGAATCTGTAAAACACAAGCTGAAGACAACACGACTTAAGGGAAGGAAATGTCATAGCAGAGTTGCAGTTGGCCTTCTCAGGCAGACTGCCCGAACGTCCAACTCCAGCACAATCACTTCTCATCTCCGCCCTCAGTCTGTTAGCAAGGAGTTGAGCAAAATAGGTCATATTACCAAAAACAATGACATGGGGTGTGTCTGCGTGCCAGCCATCTACAAGCCTCTAACTTTGGCCTTTTATCCCCCTTTCTGCCCACAGTCATTTAATCTTCAAGTGAAACCCGTTGCTCATCAGCTAACGGGAGAGCTGACAAAGGTTTTCTTTGTTTTTACGTCCCTTTGCATCGTTCTTTAGATGACCTGCCGCTCGCTCCTACAGTTAGATTCCCCTAAACAAAAAAAAAGGAAAATTGCAAATGTCCATCATCTTATTCACGCTATAGAAATGTTTAGTTGGACTGGAATTGGGAACTGAAGTGTATTTGCTTTCCCGTCCTTCGTCAAAATAATCTCTTGAACATCGGAAAATATCCAAATCCACAAACTGCCTTTCAACTGAACTCTCACTCAGTTAGGATGTAATACAAGCATGTGTTCTTTTGCTTCGAAAATGCTTAAGAGACAATCCCATTTCCAGATTTCGGATGGTGCTTTTGTAATTGACTCCAGGAAGGGAGCCAAACCAAAGAGATTTATTAGTAGGTATTACATGTCACAGTAAGCTGAACTACTAATGAAACCCTATGACACACACTGTGTTCATATTAGCCAATAGACAACAGGGAGGACATTTGGCAGGAAGGCAAGCTGAAATCCCAAATATGGGAAGGGGTGGAAGAACTGTGAAAACAAGTGAGTGGATTAAAAAAGCCTGCACTTGTGTGTCCTGGTTCAGTGCCTTTCTTTGTCTTTGCCCTTTGTCCAGTCTATCTGTCAAAGAAGGGTGTGACTGTGTGCATGCATGGCTGCAGCTAACTTAGCTTCCCTTGAAATGCAACTGCAAAGCAACACCCCTCAAAAGCCCCTGTCAACCGACGAGTCACAACATCAACCCATGTATAATCAAATTGGAACAATATCGAGGTCACGGCAGCCGCTTGTGTGACAGAGAGCGGGCCATCCACGGGCAGCAGCCAGCACGAAAGGGAGCCCAACTATTCACACACGGGACGCGCTCCTTCCTCCATAGATATCACGACTGAACCACAGCTCCATGTTGAAATGGCCCAAATGAGCTACTAACCAAAAGCCAAATCTCAAAAGAGTAAATGCGAGCCCTGTGTAGTGAGAGCGGATGCGGAGCAGAAAAGGCCACATGGCCTGTGGAAGGTGGGTGGGGGCCTGCTCACGAGCAAGCCTGACAACAGACAGTAAAAGTGAAACAAATACACAACAAAGAGTGGCCCGGCAATCTTGAAGGCAAAAAGGCTAGAAATCTAAACAATAAGGCGAAGTTGAAAGGCTCTTGGCCCCCCGAATGAAGGGCAGGCATGACTTTGAACTGGTGAGGCAGCGTGAGCACTGAGCTGGAGGGAAAAACAAGACGCCATTTTGAAAAGAGAATTAGACCGAGTTGCTCTGCTACAAGTCTAAATCCTAACAGAGCGCAGGCACCACTGTGCATGTAAGGGTACTAGCTAGTTTGTGCTGCGTGTCACTGGCTCATTCCGTGCATTACTATGTACATGGAAATCCCCTAATGGAGGCTCACCCCTTATTTTCCACTGACAAAAAGGAAGCACAGGATTCACCACACAGGCCTAGCCCGGAATCCTCTGCGCAAACCTGCACAAACTCCAACATGACACCTGACTGGTTATTAATAAAGCATGAATAATTAATTACACTAACTCCACTGATACAAATCTGGTAAACATGAGCAATTCTTATGTTCTAAATTACTTTCAAACTGCACGAGGTATTTGTTCAGTTTAGGGAAATCACTTACAGAATTACCATTATCGAGTGTGCCCATTAAGCCGTTGTCCCTCAGACGTAAAAACCTGCGACAACAGGCATCTCATTTTCTGTCTCCATATGATGCGGCACAGCACATAGAGCACAAAGTATGCCCATCGGGGACTCATGATCCAGTCAGACGTCATAATCATTCGGTTATTCAACAGCAACTAAGGCACAAATTGAAAATGCAGATTACTATTTGCAAAGGAAACTGTTGGCCGATATTACAGCCTTACACATCTGAACGGTGGAAAGTGTGACTAAACGTAAGAAAAGTGAGATCAACATATCATGTACGCTATTCTTCCCGGGGGTTTCTCTGCCTGGCTGATTCACACTGTGTGAGTTATCAGCTTTGTAACGTTACGCTGAAAATCTGAATAAAACCACGACGCCAGTGTCCTGCCGGCAGCGAGCGTCGTCAGTTCGCTACTGACACCCAATAATCCTCCACACGGGAAGACATCACGGCTCGTTCTGTAGGTGTGCATTGACGAATTAGCACAAACGCAACATTGTTTTGTACGACTGAAAAGCGTGTTTTGCAAGACTTCGTCGACGGGTGCGACGTCTATTCTTTCTATTTCTCGAACAGCTGGAATTTAAATTGCAAGTGGTGTATAACACCAAAATAAGTCTGCATCTGTGCAGAAAAAAGGGCAGGCTTTGAGGGCTGCACGCTCCCTGCGGTCATCAGCAAAAGCGCACGCAAAAAACACACACGCTCTTCTTGGGGAAGCAGATTACAGTTTTCACCGTCGTCGGAAAACTTGTGGCAAGTCACGACGATGCCAGCAGTTACTAGGTCTGAGGGAAAATGTACACTGGCATCTGTTCTCAGAAGGATGAGCAGAAAATTGAAATGCAAATCCACTGACTAGGCTCTTCAGCCCTGCTGTAGCCTCTACGATGCTGGATGCAGTCTACTGATGTTGAAAATGTCCTGGACTGTTACCATGTCGTTTTGCTCGAGTGACAATCTGCAGTGCTGGCTCAAATATACCTGGATAAGAACAATAATGGTTTTACAGAATGTTCTATAGGCTGTAACGGGGTCCTCAGATAGGTTTGTGAGCTGTGAACTCAAACAGCAGCTTTATCGGGGCCTCCGAGCTGCAGAAACACTCTCCACTTTTAGCTTTATAAACCTAATTTTGATCTTGTCGACTGTGAAACCAAGATGTTAAGGTGTCAGGTTTTCAGAGCTCAATTGTTCTTTTAGCTAAAAATGAATTAATCTGTTAATAAATCTTGATCCGTAAATCACAGATTATCACTGTTTAATTTAATTTATTGCACTGATCAGTGCACTGAGGTGGAGAGCTGAATAGTTTCTCTCTGGTTATTAACAGAGAATAAAGTGTCTACAACAACACTGAGTCTGTTTGATGAGTTTCATTTAAATCTGGGCCTCGCAAAATGCAAATCCTACGACAGTGAAGTGTGGCTGACTGTGTGGGTTCGGATGTTGGGTTTAACGCCGGACACGTCTCGGTAACGCTTCTGTGTCCCAAAACGCCCAAAAAAAGCGTTCAGACTGGAACGCCAAAGGACGTGTTTCCTTACAGTAGACAGCCCTCTGCGTCCTCGCTGTGTATTGTGGGTACAGTGGTGACGCCGGGGTGTAAACAACTACACCTGCTTTGTGGCACGTGTAGCAAACAGCCTCACCTACTCCGGCAAGTTCACACTCTCAGCATCATTTGAACGCGGCGTGCACAAAATTTCTGATCTGCCCCAATAGGTTCCCAGCCCTCGCAAACGTGTTAGAAATCCCAAAACAGGAATGTAGACGCCGTGTTTCGGGAGACCTTTTACAGCATTTTAAAAATCACGCTTAAACGAGAACCGTTTAAACCCAAGTGGTGCGTTTACGGCGCACTACTTCGGTCGACATGTGGAAACAGAGCGCGATGTTCTCCTTTCTCTCCGGTGGCGATGTAAACAAACATGTCTACGGCGGCGGGGCATTTGTTGCATACAGCTCTCCTCGCCACCAGCCTCAATAGCCCCGACAAAGACCCGCAAAAGCACACCCGCGCATCCACATTATCCCTCGGGATGGCACACCGCGTACCCCGGGCTCTTGCGCAAGAACTATTGGCGAATTCCTATCAAAACAGGAAGCTTGCATGGGTCCGAAAAGGCTTCCACACCAGGAGGACCACTCAGCCTCCACCAGCACCCAGCCCTGTCAGCCGTCAAAACCGGCTGTTGCATGACGAAGTGACAGGAAAAAAAACGGTTTACCTGCTTCCCTCGGTAAAAGAGGCGCTGCTGTTGTGGGCTCACGTTGAAGATGTCTTGTATTTTCAGCCTTAAAGACTCAATTTTGGTCAATCTAGAAAGATCCTCAACGGTTCGTGTCTCCTTCCCGTCTATAGTGCGAACCTGGATCCACATCGTTGCACCGCCCTGTTACGCTTCAAATAAATAGCGGATAAAACGGTTTGCCTGGACGCGGATGTGTTTAGGGACTCGAACGGGAGAGAAACGAACAAATTCAGGGCTCCATTGCGTTTTCCTCTGCAGAGGTAGCGTCGGACTGGCTCGCGCAGGAGGTGTCTCACATGAGGTCGCGGCGCCAAGCAAATCTCGCGAAGTAACGTTAAGCGAGCTCCGAGTGCAGTTAAAGGCACAGCTCTCCTTTCAAATAAAAAGAGACCTTGAGCAATGTGAATTTGACCAATAATCGTATGCTCTTGTCTAAAAGACATCGTAACCAGCTCACTCAACATTAACGCTATGATTTGTGTTTTACAGAAACCATTGTTGTTTCTGTTATCATTTAGGACACCCATTGTCTGTTACCCCAAGTGTCTTTGTTTAGTTTGTTTAGTTTTTTTCTTTTCAATCCTTTTTCTGATAAGAAATTATCACAATGATTGCTCAGTGACGTATTTTGATTTGCAACTTAAAGCAGTTATTTCGCTCTTGGATCTGAGCAAACTGAAGCTTTGGAGACTTGAACAGTTTAGTGGGCACAGGGCCAGGGGCCCAAAGGGATGATGGGGCCCCTTTTCTAATCCCCAGATTAGATTGTATAGTGATTGACTGCTTTGGCTTTTCAGAGGCCAGTGTTAGACATGTGAAGAGCGAGATGGACATTGAGCGATAATTTAAAATAGCAGGAAACAGAACAGAATAGCTGTTAGGAGATACAATAAGGCCACTGAGACACACGTCATATACGACTGAAGGACCAGAATGTTTTTAATTACAGCAAAAAACAAAAGAAAAAAATAAGAAAGCTGCAAGACAAGAAGAAGCATAACAATGCAGACTGGGCCATAAAATTACCACAAAAGATTAAAGAAAAAACTAAATTAATAAAGCAAACAACCCTGAAAGATGTAAAGTGACAAAATGATACAAAATAGTGATAACATTACATTGGACTGAGAATTTCCTCCTCTTGGAACCTTTTACTGGACAGTGGACGCCAAAAGCTCAAAGTATGACTACATCAATACAATGAACAAGTTTTTTATTGACCCTTCAGTGTTTCTTACATTTTTGTAAAAAAAAAAAAAAAGGGGGGGGGGGGGATTGAAAATCGTTTGCCAGATTGACATCTAAGTTCATCAAAAAGTGGAATAAGTACTTAATTAAGACTTTTTCCCAGTAGGAGACTGATGTGCTGCCTCGTGTTTGCAGAAAATTAATGCAAACCCTTTTAATGGACATGCACACTTTTGCCCACCTATCAGGACGTCACTGTGTATTTTAGCTCTATTTCGTTCATCAAGCAATGCAGATTGTCTTCAAATTTGATGAGGTGAACAAGGACTAAGAGAGGAAATCTAAGGCTCAAAAGAACAAATCTCATTTATACTCGAACTGGTTTGCTCCAATGACAAGCGCCATCTAGTGGCTATAAATCAGAACTCCCTATACATGAAACAGTACTTTCTTTGTCTCTTGGCTTTCACTGAAAAACGTTTAGGCAAGCTATGAATTAGTGTCTTAATGTCAAATATCACTGGTTAAATGCTATGCGCACCAGCCTTCTTCAGTTTTTTCCTTCATATGTTTGAGTGACAACTGTGTGACGGTAACTCACAGTCACAAAAAAAAACAATACTAAAGCATTGTTTTGGCCTCTCCAAAATCCTCAAAAACATTGGGTTGAAAATCAAAACTACTTGGTGTAACACGGAAGCGACTCGTTACGTCAGGTTGTGCAAATTAGCATAGGGCGCACGCAGAGTGGAAGTAGCGCTTCTTCGGCCGAGTGGACGGTTCACTATTCCTGACACATCCCCGAGTGGTCGACAGTGCTTTTTTTTAACCTCACCGCGTCCACAATGTACTCGTCACGTCAAGACAGTGTGTCTGTGAAGTGGACGTACAGATTTTCACGTGTCATAAAATAGCTCACAACTTGGCAGCCTCTAATTAGCAGGACAGCTATTGATAATGAACTGTTATGCATTCTCAGACAATCAGCTAGTGTTACTTCTGGCTAATGCTCCATTAGCCATCTTGCTGTCACTGACATCACTCCGCGCGATGACGACATGAAAAGCCTGCGTAACTTTTTATCCCTCGGACAGTAAATTTTTTAAATATTGGACTATGGAAAGCAAACGGAGCAACTGCAGGCCTCAAGCTGGAGACAAAAGCCAGCTAACACTGCTAGCGAGCTGTCGTGTTTGCTAAGCTTGCTAAAAGCTGTCCTGCCCTGTGCGAGTGAGGAGGTAACGTTGAGGTATGTAGTTGAACCAACCAAATTCTCTCTTTGGTCACTTTGTTTTGCTCCTGTTCTGCACGTGATCGGGGTACAAGAAATGACCAGGGAATGGTCTTTAGAGTTCAATAAGCGCAAACAAAACAAACTTTGTGTGCTCACTATGTCTTAATTGACGTTAGCTAACTCGCTATAGCTAACTTGAAGCTAACTAGCTGCAATCCAGGGAAAAGAAAACTTTGTGAACATCTGACAGTTCGATAAAGTTGTAATGTAGACCTGATCGCTTGTGTCTCATCACGTTTGTCTAATAATGTCACTTCCCTGTGTGACAGAAATGGTAGTGAAAACCATATCATTTTTTCCCTTTTACAGCCCCTCGAAGGGCTTTAGTTTTGCTCTGATTTGGGAATATAAATTTCCAATTACAGATTGTATGTCCCAACGTAACATTCATTCAAACTATGTTCAAGTGTTGTTTTCAAATTAAAGTTGGTCATAAATGACACCTGTTACCCACTGCAGGAGCCACGGATCATAAGGTTTTGACAGACAAAATCTCTGCAGCTTTTTGCAAGCCTTTGCTCAACAAGCAGGATCGGACTCTTTCTGACCAGAAGTTGGCACCTCAGCAGGCCAGTTCAGATGACATGTCTTCACAATCCAAATGGGTGAGCAGCAGCTCTGGAAACTCAGACCTGGTCATATCTGAAGACGGGTTCTGCAATGGCGGTGATGAGGCTGCGACATTCGTGGCGTTACGCTCTCCTAGTGATGGTAGAGATGCCACAGCAGGCAGTGAGAACCTTCCTCCAAGCAGCGACGGCATGTCAGAGTTTTCCAGCAGTGACCTCTCACTGCCCGAGGTCTGCATTTCTACCAACAGCAATAGCTTCGAGGATGATATGAACTATGAGGTCCAGCAGGCTTATAGAATTTTTACTGGCTTCCTCCTGGACAAGCACAAAGCGGTCACCAGCCCGTTCCTCCATCCCGTTGGACATCATGACACCCAGCACGGCATCGAGGGAGTTCAGGGCCGGGTTCAGTCGCAGCTCAGGCAGTCGATGTGCTTGCGGAGAATAGAGGAGAAGTTTATCAACCAGGAATATAACACCATAACGGAGTATGTCGCAGACTTCAGGTTGATGTTGGAGAACTGTTATCGCTACCATGGGGTTGACCACTGGATCTCCAAACAGGCTCAAAAGCTGGAAATAATGCTGGAACAGAAGCTCACATTGCTGTCCAGGTAAAAATGATAGTAATTGTTTACTTAAATTGTTGACCAAGTTGATATTTTGTTGTTGTTATGATGAAATTGTGAAGCTATTTGGTTTAATCCTTTCAGGTTTTTCTCTATTTTCCTTTGGACTGGGCAATATGAATTCTGCTCTGTAAAAATAACTAGAATTAATTGCATTACAAATTTAAGACCTTATTTCGCTGATGGAATAAAAAAGTATTATTTTTTGTATACATCTTTTCAAAGCTTAATAATCCGTAGTGTGTAGAAACACCGCACACACAAACATATATATTTTGTATATTCTTTAGGAAATAAAATTAGCATTCCTAACTTGATACATTCACCTAAATAGTTTAAGCTATAACATAGAAATTAGCCTTTATATCGTTGAGTTTGTTGTCACCGTAAATGTGTGTGCTGAAAAGAAGATGAGCAGAAGTGTATCAGCATTTGAATTTTCAGGTCAGTTAAATAAGATGAGGACTTAATACTCAGCTTATGAAAAATATGATGACATAATAATAATATAACTACAGAAAGGATGTTAGAGAAGAATAGCACCCAAAGCCTTGTATGATGAGTTTGAAGATGCATTTAGAAATCTGAAGCCATCTAAAGTTTACAAATTCCAAGAGAAAAAGAACATGTTAATGATCACTCCAGGGAAGAATTTGTTGCACAGAAAAACTTTTAGTTTTTAAGAAAGATTGTAAAGCCTCCTAAAAGTTATCACAGTTAAAAGTGATATCATCTTATCTTCCTCTGCAACCATTTAATCATTGCAGACATCCACATCCATATGACCTATTTGTCATTAATGTATCTTCCTGTAGTATGTTTATTTATTTATTTATTAATTAACATTTAAGTATAGGTTTACTAACAACCTTGCTACCTGTTGTTAAATATGTTCAGCATTATTGAAAAATCTTTTTTTTGCTTGGTCTGCATCAAACTAGGACACTGCGAGAGAAAACAACCCTGGCAGTAACCTCCAAGGGCCGTTTCGGAGCAGAAGAGGAGCGGTCCTCAGGGGGTACCTCCACGAGGAGGCGGTTGGCACCTCGTAGCCTCGCTACCATTACAGTTGGTGGGCACGAGTCTGTCATGGTACAGGCCCTACGGCTGGAGGAGCAGCAAAGGGCAAAGGAGGAAAAGAGGTGAGGGACTATGTGGAAAAAAATATTTGAAGAATAACACATGAGTTGAGTTCAATTTTGGTGTGAGGAGAACAAAGCAAATGGTAAATAATGTGGGATTTCCTTTTCAGACAGCGTGAGCTTGAGAAGAAAGAGGCAGAAGAAATGTCGGCTAAAGAGGTGGAGGAGTGGGAGAAAAACTTGCTGTCGCAGGCGTCCCCCCACGCTGTCGCCACCCTTTGGGAGCTGCCCGCCATTGGGCACTTTCTCTGCCTGGCTCAGACTGCTCTCAACCTCCCTGAGATAGTGTTTTTTGAGCTGGAGCGTTGCTTGCTGATGCCACGATGCAGCCTGCTCCTCTCCAAAATAATGTCTTCCCTACTGTCCCCCCCACAACGGCGGGCCACCCTACACCGCCGGCCCACGCTGCCCTACCGCCGCTGGGAGTTGGATCTGAGGCAGCGCGTCATGGGATGGTATCGAGCTGTGGGCAACTCCCACAATCAGCAACACAGGGCAGAGCAGCTGGGACTATCCCACCAGTTTTTTAGCATCCTCGGGGGGGTGAATCCTTTGGAAGAGAAGCCTTTTCATTTGTTGCACTTCTACCAGCGAGTTTGGCTTCTGAAGGGGCTGTGTGACCACGTGTATGAAACGCAGAAGGACGTTCAGGATGCTGTGCTGGCCCAACCCATCCATGAATGTAGGGAGTCTATTTTGGGCTATGACAGTAAGGAGAATGCTTACATACATTTTCCACATTTCTGTGGGGCAGACCTGAGGATCTATTGCCAGAGCCCCAGCACCCCCCCAGATTTCCCTTTTCCTTCTATACTTGTAAAAAGGGTTGAACTTGAAGCGGGTACAGAGGGTGAAGACTCAGATGGAATAAAGAATGAGGGAGATAAAAATAACAGTGCTTGTGATGGAACCCCCATGGACATAGAAGGGTCTGGAGATGTTGAAAAAAGGACAACAGGTACAATTGGGATTTTCAAAAAAGAAAATGGGAGCAGAGAGGCAGATTTTCATTCATGGTCACTGATGGAGGAGATGTCTGACTCAGGGTCATGTGATGGAGATGACTGTGAAGACTCTACGTCTGACTTAAAAACACAAACTAACCCCTTATGTATGAGGCACTGCAGTGATGTCGAATGGAGGGATGTGAAAGTGCTTTTCAAAGAAGAAATAGCCGACGTACAGCAGAAGTCCAGGCAGGAGCAGGGCCTCTCACCGTGCTCGGAACGCACCATTAAAGCAGAAACACAAGATCCCTGTCTGAACGTAGGAGAGCACAGCTATACAGGCAGGTCGCCCGCTCGCTCACTAAACCTGGGTTCCCCAGCCAAACCTCTGGAACTCACAAAAAAGGAGGTTAGTCTGAGTGGAGAGCAAACAACACCTCCCTGTTTGGATTGTTGTAAAGGCAAAATTAGCAATGCTAAATCTGCGGAGCATTTCTGCTTCTGCGGATCATCCGAACGGACCTCTCAACTGCCCTCTGAGAGCACTCAAAACTCAAGTCAAGACAGGGTGGACGATAAAATGTGGAGTAAAAAAAAGAAGCGGAAGAAAAAGCAAATGAGGGAGCAGCTGCTGAGGGGGAAAAGAGAGCGAAAGCATCTGCAGCATGTGGACGGGATAGAGCTCTCCCCAGCTGACGCTGCCAAGCCTGCCAACTGCAAAGATGCCACGACTACCAAAAGAAAGGAGAAAAAGAAAAAGCATAAAACAGGTAACAAGGGTGGGGGGAGGGATGTGTTGCGTTCGGTTTATATTCTCGGTGTGTAAGGATTTTTTGTATATTGTTTGCAGGGAAAAATACGGAAACCTCGAACAAAATTCAAGATGAACCACCATCGGAGCCCTCCTTTAAGGTAGTCCCACTTGTGTGTGTGTGTGTGTGTGTGTGTGTGTGTGTGTGTGTGTGTGTGT
>JABUIW010000124.1:6954901-7077368 GCA_013363375.1 Menidia beryllina | reverse complement strand
TGTACTCTTGTTTCTTTTTCCCTTGTTCTATACTGATTATGACGAATCATTTTTAGTAAGCATTTTATGTTTCATCTTTTGCCCTGCGCAGCTGGTATGCACCAGTCTAGATGAACTTCGAGAACTGATCAGTAAGACAGAAGATGAGCTTGATGACCTGGAGAGCACAAAAAAGAGATTGGTGAGCGATAGCCTATGCATGGGAAAGATTATTAAATGAAAAAAAGGGTGGATTTCTTTGTTTGTTTTACATTTTCATGCTGATTACTGACCTTCCCTTCCTTCGTGTTTGAATGGACAGGGTCGGTGGTACTACAGGAGAGAAGCGGTGAAGGATCTCCACAGCACTTTAATCAGACTTCTAAATGAACTTTCACCCTGGGAACCCAAACTTGTCAAAGCTTTCCAAAGGAACAGGTTAGACTTCAAGACAAAGGTCTCACAAAATGTTAATATCTTTTTTTTTTAAGGAAAATTACATCTGTAACATCAAGCAGCTGTGTGTAATGTGAAACAAAAAGTAAACCTCTCCTTTTGGCTTTGACATCAGGCTCCGCTTGAAGAAGGAATTTGATGACTTCAAGAAGCACCCAGAGTACAATAACTTTGTGCGTGAGGAGTGTGCGTCATCATCATCATCAGATGATGAGTATGATGAGGAAGAGAGGAACCTTGAAAAGGATCACGGTGGAGAATCGGAAGAGGAAGACCTTGAGCACATGGTTCCCAGAGGTCTTTGGAGTGGAGGTACTATGATGAATTAGTATGACTGGAACCTAGTTTGGGGTTGTTATACAGTCAGATTTACATTGTTCTGTGCTGGCCCTGCAGAGGGAAAATGGTATTGGACAAAAAACCAAACTTCTTATACGTGTTTGCACAGATGAATATTTCTAGTCTTTTTTTTGTCTTTTTGTTGTTTTCTAAGGCCATTCTATAAAACTCCAAAATATGCTGTTGGCTAAAATAAATTACATTTAATCTATTCCCAGTGAATCAATTGGGGTATCAGTAGTTTTGATCTCATTTAACTGTCAAAGAGAAATCAGAATAAGTGTTTCTAACAGTGTATCGCCTGTAGAACCTGTCATTCATTGGTGTACTTCTAATAGACATCTCTGTTATCTTCTCAGCCAGCACCCGGGAGTTTGGCACTGAAGATGCAGAAAAAATGGTTACCTGCACATCTCAAAACCACCTGGGCAGCTCGGAGAAAAGTGTTGGTCTGCTGCCAAGAGATCAGGGTGTCAGCTCTAACATTATCTCCGCCGATTCGAGGGAAGTGTTGAGATCTGAGCTGACTACAACTAAACAATCTCGGGGTTTTGCCTGGACAGCAGGGATCCCAGCTCATTCTACAGTGTCGTGTACATCTCCCACCCTCTCTCCAACCAGCGGGCTTCCCAAGGGCTATACGCCCATCCCCACCCTGCTGGCCAAGAGTGTGGGGAACAAAGTGACCTTGATGAAAAGACCCACTGATTATCCTGGTGTGGCCGGTGTAGAAGGACAGAGAAAAGGGTCTTTGGTTTCCCTCCCTACCTCTGCAGCGATTAACACAAAACTTTCAAAAGCACAAACTTCTCCATCTGGTTCTCAACAGAACTTGCAAAAAATGACGCTACCGGGACCACAGCAGATGCAAGTCTTTGGGCAGCCGGGAATCGTAACAGCTGCTCCTCCACACACACTGCAGTCAAAACCCTCCGGAGCAGAATCAAAAGGCCCTGTCCAAGTGTTGTACAAGGTGCCGGAGGGACTGGGTCACCAGGTGAAGAAAGACAACAGCAGCCCCGCCAAGGCACCCATTCACTCTGCTGTGGAGCAGAACCCTGCAGAGAAGCTAATGCAGCAGGTGGTGATCCTTCCCTCTAACCTTCTCATTAAAAACACTGAAGCAAAGGCTTCCTCTATAAACTCACAACAGTCTAAGGGCATTCAGGTAGCAGTTTCTAAGGTGGCCAGCCCTGTATGTATATCCACCAACGTGCCTGGATTCAGAATTCCTGAGAATAAAATCCCTGTTCAGCAAGTGGCCCCACTAAAGGATGCCAGAACAGGGAAGACTCCTCCTGTTTCTGTTTCCTCTCATCTGCAGCAAGGGATTGCAAACACAGCAGGATTTAAGGGGTCACAAGTTAGCTGTGTGCAAGCCAGCACAATACAATGTGGCATGCTCACGCCTTCACCCACCGCAAATATGTCAAGTTCAGCCTCTGCTGCGACTGCTAAATCTTCAGACCCTAAACAGGAGCTAAAGACAGTGTGCATTCGGGACTCGCAGTCCATCCTAGTAACAACTAGAGGTGGCAACACGGGCATTGTCAAAGTCCAGACATCGTCTGACCAGAATGCACTCGGGGCTTTTCCCAGCACCCCAGTCATTACAATTTCTCCTCAGTTTAAAGCCTTTCTTGTATCCAAGAGCTCAGCAACACATTCATCTTCTGCCTCTCAGACCTCTTCTTCTACTCTTCAAGCAGTGACAAGCAAGTCAGTTGTTCAACCCCAGAAGCAGGTTCCTTTGGTATTAACAGCCCCTTGCTCCCTCACAGATTCTACGCTTACTGGAGTCACAAGTAGCATTCCTGTGACAAGTCCAGGAAGTCAGAATACAGGCACTACTACTCTTTTAAGTCAAGGCTCTAGTATCTCAGTTGGTTCTACAATCGACACACAGATTTCCCAGCTGCCAGTTACTGCTAGATCTCCCTTTCCAGCATCAAGGTTAAATGATACTGCTGTTGTCTCATCAGGAAGTTGCTCTGTTGCTCCTCAGATTTTTAAACAAGAGTTTACCGGCAAACCTGGTGTGAAACGAGCAGCTACAGATGAGGGATATCAGGTCAATAAATATATCCTGATGGCTCCACCTTCTTCCTCAAACTCAAGTGTTGCCGCATCAAAAGGCACACCCTCTCCCACAGTACAAGTTTCTAGCCCAAGAATCATGTTCATCAGCCAGCCTACCGTGACGTCACCGACCACCCTCATGGGGAGCATTCCAAAGCAGGTGATGGCCTCTGGAAAAAACGATCAGACGCTCAGCATGTCGTTATTAAACCAGACTTTGAAGATGGGATTAAGTCCAGTCCAGCCTGTTGCCACTGTCAGCTCAGAGGCATCATCGGTGACTAAAAAACATTCTCTGCCCATGGGTAGGTTTTCAATGTAAACTTAATTATAGAAATGAACAAATGTTTTAAGAGATTTGAATTGTTTTTTTGTTTTTTGTTTTCAAATATAACAGTTTGACTCACTTTTTTTGGAGAAAAGATGAAGGTGAATTTGCTCTGCAGCACTAAATAATTCCAATGATTTCCTGGGTCCTACCCCACATATATGTCTTGAAACAATTCTGTTGCACAGTTCTGAGGACAGTTCTTACTGCTTCAAGTTTTGGTTCTCTCATAATTTACATAAGATATCAATTATGTAATCTCAAGTTGAGAGGAGTTGGCCTTGTTGTGTAATATATACATATAAGTCATATACATGTAATATGTCACACATAAGTCATACAACATAGAAGTCGGTTATAACCAAATGTAAACATTTCTGAAGTGTGTGAAATCCTTTTGGAGCAGAACTTTAATTTTGCATGAAACATTCATACAAAGTATCTTCTTTGTTTATCACCAGGGGTTCAAAACCAGTTGTCAGGGAAGTTGGCAGCTATTGGGCAGAATATTGGAGTGCTATCAGAGTCTCCTTCCAAGGCTGCACCGCTGTCTGTGTCAGAAACATGTGGTCCCACAGCTGGCATCTTCTCCGGACTTCGCCCAGCAACAAGTCTAATGACGGCTGCAGGTTTTTCTCCACAGCTTGGCATTTCTCTCACCACTTCCTCTCCACTCATTGGTATCCCCTCTGTCTCTGGGAACTCCCAAATGATTTGCTCTACATCCTCTTCTACTACTGCCAACATCCCTTCAGCAAACACATACAAGAATTATGTTGGCACGCTTGGAAGTACACTGTTCAACAGTTTTCCTGCTCCAGTGACCACTACCATTGAGAGTAGCCCAGGCCAAACCCCCATACCTACTATTGACTCTAGGCCCTCATACAACCAAAGTGGTGTGAGAGAGGAAAACAGGTTGTTGTCCTCTCCGCTGGCTCAAAATAAAAACCAAATCCCCCTGTCCTCTTTTCAGCCCCCTTCCAGCACTAGCACAGTTCAGCAGAGGATCATCATCAACACTTCTACACCCCTTGCTGCTGGCACACAGATCCTCCTTAACAATACACGCTTTGTGGTCCCACCCCAGGGTTTGGGTCCAGGCAGCCATGTCCTTGTCATTTCTAATCCTGCACCACAAGTGCCTGCTGCCAGCCCAAACAGTACTGTAGCGCCGGTTCTTCCCAAAGTGACTAGCCATGCCAGTGCACCCCCTCGGGCACCAGTTTTACCCCAGTCTGCAGCCCGGCTGCCAGGTGTGCCACCTGTAAGTTCTCCCTTTGTCGCATGCACCCCAACCATTGATCCACCTTTACTGGCCACCACACCCCATGTCCCACCAATCAGACTTACGGGAACACCCAGCCTGGGGTCTACATTGATACCCGGTAAAACTAATGTAGTGTCAGCTATTTCGGGGTTTCCGCCCATGCATGCTGGCAGCTTTGCTTTACCTGCTGTTGGTTCATCAACTCTGGTCTCTTCTCCTTCAAGGTTGGGCAGTGCACCAGCCCTAGTTTCTCCAGTGATAACTAGTGCCCCTTCTCTCAGTTCAGCTTTATCTGCTGCTGGTACAGGAAAACAAGCAGAATGTTCATCCCAGTCGTCAGCAGTAGAAGCCTCCTCGCCAAAATCCTCTGAACTAGCATTATCGTCGCGGGTGATACCCAGCCCAGCCATGGGTGCCTTTCGTAGCTCCGTCATACCAGTTCCTGTTCCCCACTCCACAGCTGCAGCTTCTGTTGTAGCAGATGCACCAGTTTTCAGTCCTCTTCCTCTCCAGCAGGCTGTTGCAGGGGCAACTCTTTGCCCCAGCGTGGTTCATCCACAGCAGGCTGCATTTAGAGTTGCAGTGCCCTCCTCTGGTCATCCACAGGGTTTCGTGCACAAAGGACCAGTCAACACGTCGGTCAAAACGCAGGTCCCAGTCACACAGCCGGTGCTCACTGGTACACGGACACAAGTACTGCCAACAGTGGCTGTCCCCCCAATTGTCAGCACATTTTCAAGGACACAGGCGCTGCCCATTGCTACTGTCCCACCGATTGGAAGTACTGTTAGCACCTTTGAAACAGCACTTATGGCAGTTGCTCCTTCATCAAGTACTTCTGTTATAATAAGTCCAGCACAAGCGGCCGCATCACAAAATTCAAAAATCCCTGTCCACTCACCTGTCATTTTGACCAATCAGCCAATTGGAAAACATTCTGGGCAGACCTCAGCCTTGAATATGCATACCAACGCATCCCCCAAGCTGCTCATTAGCCCTGACGGTGCTGTTCTGAGCACTGTTGGTTGCCAGGTGAATTCAGCACAGCTGACTGCCTGCCCCAAACCTCTTGATGCACTGGTGACTTCCTCCAACAGCTCTACTGAAGCACTGCAACCACATGATTCCGCTGTACAGCCCCCGCGAGCAGACACAAAGCGAACCAACTGAACCCGGAGACCTGAGGTCCCAGACACCATTTTTTTACCTGCTTTAGTTTGGTAGGACTCATATAGGTTGCCTCTAGCTGTAACTGTTTCCAGCAGTAGTTTAATTCATTAGTTTGGATCCAGTAGTTCTACATTCTCTGGTTAGTCAGTCTTTTTCCATACACATGCTTCATCAACCTGTATACTGTGATGGTTTCTCAATTAGAAACTGTTAAGATTGTTCTAATCTGAATGTTGTAGACTTAAATTTACTTAATGACCAGTGATTATAACAAATCAATGACATGGAAGGATAGTTCAGATATATGTCAAGCCAAGCTTTGCCAGTTAAACCTTTTAATGTTATATACTGCTTCAAGATGTATTATTTTGTTTACTATTTATCATTCATCTGCTTCATTTGTCATCTTAAACAATACAACTGCGCATTCAATCCTTTGTGTAATTTGTTTTTCAAATAGAAACTTTAAACTTTTTTTTCCGGAAATGTAAACTAATAGATGGGTTTTTACTACATGTTTGAGTCCATATAAACGTTTTGGTGTCACTTTTATTTATTTTTACCATATAGATTTCGAAAAAATATTTACTAGGTACATTTTCATTGAACAACTGTGGACGTAACTGCATGGAAATAAATAATGCAATTGTCCAAAGCAAGTGTATTTGAGCTGCTTCTTCTTACACTGAATATTTTTATTGTTTCTTGAAACAACCAACTGAATACATCCTTTTTATTTATGTGGAGATTTTTACAATGTGATGGTCTTTTCATGTGTTTGTGTTTTAAGCTACAAAGCTTTTGGAAACGGAAACAGTGAAAGCTAGTTATGCAATCACCGGACAGCAAATGGAGTTCAGAGGTTCTTCTGTATTTTCCAGTTCTCTGTCATCATCGGTAAGAATTCCTCTCTCAGGGAGAATAGGGAGGCGGGAGTGGTCCTGAGGAAATCTTTTCATAAGCTGGAGGAGCGTTAGGGACCTGGAAAAGTGTGACAGATGCATGTATGAAACGGCTTCAGTTTACCTTGTGAACATTTCGTGAAATTTATCTAACACTTACATTTAACAGAGCATTCTGCTCTCCTTACACATGAATACACCCTCGTCTTGGGAATGAGATCTTTTCAAATACCTTTGCTTGGTCTGGTGACATAATAATCTCCCTTAGGCATCCACTGCATTGCATCAGCTTCACATGCTCTACACTGCTCAAAGCGCAGAGGCTTTGTACTGAACAAGTGCTCTCTGTCTTGAATGTGGAAATGAACTAAGTTAAACTTGCCTATCTGTAAAGCCAATGTAAGAAAAAGCTAACATGGGACTAAAGCTAACATGGAGGACGTGTCCAACCAATGGTTCATTGCTACACAATAGTTCATTGGGAAAAGGGCAGTTAAGGTATACTATAGCTGTTATCCCTCACCACGGGTCTGAAGCTGCCAAAGTCGGCAAGCGCCATCTTGTTATCTGCTGAAGGTCCTGCCTCTGAAAACTGCCCTCCTGTGTAACCTGGTGAACTCGATCGGGGGCTCTGGGGATTAAGAGAACGTTGTGTGAGAAATGATGGTAGCACAGACTTAAGAAAACAGCAACTTGTAGTAGGGCACAGGAAGAAAAAAACATCTTACAAGAGGTTTAGAACATTAGTGGGATAATGATTTTTTCATTAATCGAAATTAGACAAAAAATTCTGTTGTTTCGGTTGTTCAAATTAAGTGTGATGGACTCACCCTGATTATTTTGTAGCCACTCCTCTTCTTAAAGTACCAACAGCTCAGGATGAGGAGAGCTGCCAGGATGATCACCAGGAGTGCTATGCCCACTGCCCTGTGATGCACAACCCAATTCACAGTTTAAAAGGCCCCGCAGCATCACATGCCTGCAGGTGGAAATAGCTCCATTTTACATCTGATTCTATCATCATACTTACTCCTCAGCTCTGAGATTTCCTCTCCGGCCGCTGGCAAAATAGATGTTGAAGTCTCCACGAGGCATCCCGTCTGTACGATTGCACAACATCAAGCTGAAAACTTAAAACGCAATAATGTTAGAAACAACTACAATAAAGCAAAATGTCAAATATTCAGAACTATGTAGTTATTCTGTCAGGATGCAGTTTGCCAATTTCATCTACTCTGGATTTTCATTGTGAGAGTTTTGCCATCCCAAACTTGATCCAGTAAATAAAGGTGAGGAAATATTTTCTGTATGATATGATAAAAAGTTTAACCTAAATACTTTTAATGAGATATAATATGACATACATCAGTTCTCATGGAATTTGACTGTTTCTTCTCCGACCTAGAACTAACAGATATCACAAAACAACGCATCTTCAGTTCAGGTTGACCAGTGCACCCTCAAACTTTGTCATTACAAGTGTACTGTATTATATACAAATTCTTACATTTAATTCCCACCTTCTTTTTCAATTACACACAAAATAACTTTTTTTTAGAATTTGAGATCTTTTATTTTGCTTCTTTTAAGTCCACTCCTCACATTGATACAATGATTTTTTTTATTTCCTCAGCATCACATCAAGGTATCCTTTGGTATGGTGGTCTGTGAAACTTATTCCCAGTTTGTTTAAGCAAATAACAAACATACATGTGCTAAATGTGCACCAACATAAGCTCCAAAAGTCCACCAACAAACACCTGCTGTAGAGAACTGACGGTTCTACATTCAGTACACTGAGGCAGGTTTTTTTCTGTTCCAGTATGAAAAGTAATTTCTTTTTACTTTTAAATACAAAATAATGTTGTACATTTGCTGGGCAAAAGAAGAAAAACGGAACACTTTCTTACCAAACTGAATATCTGGACGGCAGAGAGAGATTCCTCTGGGCCGGAATTCGTGCTCAGAAAGACTGGGTCCTTAGAGGTTTGTGTTTCTTCACTACTCAAATAACCTCCCTCAGCGTGTGGGAGAGAAGAGAGGGGCAAAAAAAGAAAAAAACAAAAGCCCCTCATGACCGTCACGGGTTAGAGACTCATGGTTAAACCCAGTGAAGCAGAGTAATTACCGTGAAACCCTGTGGCCCTAAACAACAGTTTGGTCCACTCGTGGAACTGCAGGCATCAGCTGCCGGTCTTTCATGTGAGAGATGATGTGCATGTATGTGTGTGTGAGATTCTAAAAGTGGAGATGTGATAAATGTTTTGTAAGTACATAATGTTAAAACCATGGTTCCAAAAAGCAGCCTGAGTTTATTCCAATTACAAAGAAAAATATAGTGTAGCTCTGATTGATAAAGTGCTGAATAGCAGCCCGAAGGAATGTTTTGAACTCTAGAAAAACAGGATTATGTCTTACAAATGATCGTTAAACAGAGGCGGGTCTTTTAAACAACTAAAGACTAACAAAATTCAATAAAAAAGGAGTTTTGTTTTTCAAATTCTTCTTGAATATAGAAATAAATCATCCACAGTGCAACCTGGAACAAATGTGTGCACCTCTATGTTAATAATTTTCCCAAAAACTGCTTGAAGCCAGTTGATCCGGTTATTTAGATTAAATTTGCCATTTTGCATTGTGGGATGACGGCATTTAAGGACTGACAAAGTCTGTTTTTGTCAAGAGAGGACTCTGACGAAAAAGTTCAGACCATCTAAGGAGAAGATTTGTGGAACTACAGAATGATTTCTGATGACCTGGGCGTTAATAATTCCACATTTAGTCAAATTTTCTCCAAGCTCAAGATAGTGTAAAAGGGGCCTTCAAAGACATCACTACAAAGGACCACAAAGGACATCTACTAATCGGGAGATGAATCCAGGTCATGTGGTCTTCATGTAAAAACAAATCTCCAAAGTAATAAAACTGAACTCCAGAACTGGCCAGGGTATATATCTGTGTGAGGTGGCAACTGGCATAAATCCATCTAACCACATTTGACATTGAATCCTGTTTGGGGTGTATCACAGTTTGTGCAGCTGCGCAACCTCAGAGCTTGGGATGAGTTACAATGTCTGAAACAACAATAAATTCAAGATTAAATCAAGAGGTTTCACAGCAGTGTCAAGCCGATGACAAATTTGGTGAGTTAACAAGACAATGACCAAAAAAAACATTTCCCAAATAATTGACAGAATACAAAATAATAATAATAATACTTACTGCTAAAAACAATTTTTTTAAATAATTGTTTTACTTTTTTTTAAATCCACGACACTTTTGAACTCATGGAGCAGAGGATGTCATAAGTGGAGGCATTTAGCAGATGCATTTTTTTTGTCCCCACAAGGGGGAGACCTAAGCTTTCTTTTTAAAAATTCAGTGTTTCACGTTCTCTCAAGCAAACGGTTTGTGCCTTGTTAATATCCCATTGGATAGTATAAGGGATTTCATTAACAGTTTGTATGTAAAAGAACTATAACGTGCATAATTATCTCGGAGCATTTACGGAAGCCTACAAGGACGAAGACTCTCTTTCGGTTTTGAGGGAGTCAGTCAGCTGATTGCCTCAGTGTGTTTGTTGTGATGACAAGTTTGTAAGAGCAATCCATAGAAAATAAGTCATACTTCCTTCTTCAGAATTTAGTTATGACGGAAAAATACATCATACACTAGATCATATATTAATCTTGTTATATTTTTAAAAAATATCCTTAGAAATGATTACTGTTATTGGAATAACTAATAACTAAATAAACCGAATTGGTTGTAGTGAATGTAAACTTTATCACAGCTCTCTACGTGCAGTTACCAGCTTTGCCATTTCCAAATAGCCACAGAAATGTTTATTCTAAGTCGTTTGACAGGAACTGTCACCTCTGAGTGTTACCACTCTGGGCTCGTCAGACGTTATTAAAGAGCCGTTGTCCTTTTCTCTGATGCTTTGACAGACTTTAACTGCTACAGTTGCTGACTGTTTGTTGTCCTCGGGGGTCGAATCAAACTGGGAGATGAAGCTAGCCTTGAGAAGGCAAAAAAACCAAACACAATGCCAGTCCTGTTGAGGATTACTGCTGTTGTGTTGCTGTTGCACGGAGGGGCTGTTTGAACAGTGGGACCGAGAGGGAGCTAGAGACTCCTCTCCAGCTCCAGCTGCCATCCTACTCCTGCTCCTCCCCCTCCTGCTCCTTCTCCTCTTCCACCAGAACCACTTCTCTTTCTCATCACATCCAGAGGTAACTAAGCCACATTCAACAGCAGCATCCTATTTTCAGACGTATTGTTTACCTCGCTCTGTGTTTACACTGAGCCAGACAGTGCAAGACAGCCGTGGGGACACAAAAACGGAATCAGCCGTGGGGGTAATTCTGATTTGTGATGGGGTCTTTGCTTTGTACCCCTGCCTCCTTGGCGTCGGGTCAGGGTTACGCTTCCTTTAGGCAAGTCCGTGGTCCACTTTGTGAACTAGAGATGCGTCGACTGAGGCCATAGCAACTGTGAGGCGAAAATCGTAATGTATACGCGACCTGTTTGATAAAGAGAGCGCCGAATAGCAGGCAACCCTAGGCTAACTGGCTTTGATGCACGGTCGGTGATGCTAGCTTAGGCAAGTTACAAATAAAGCTATTCCTAGCAAGCTAGCATACGTTAGCTACAGCCCTAGTTGTTGCTAGCCGGCTAACCGCGAGTTGATTTTTGTCACTTTCTCAGACGTTTCGCTTTCTCTCGGATAATTAATTACATGTTTATGAAAAGCACGGATAGTAACAACAGAGTAATGATACAGTCGTAGCTGTTGGCAAGATTAGCTAACGTCGTTGTTGTGGGGTCGGACAGTCCCAGGAATCTTAAGTGACACGACAACAAAAGAAGAAAATGAGGTATAACAAGCTAACAAATCTAAGGGGTTATGTGTCGTCTGTGGATTTTGTTCGGTGTGTTTCAGCTGCGAAAAGGAAATCAAAATCACCGACAAGCAAACGTCTTAGGTTGGCGGTGCAAAGACGCAATTGCTATTAGACTAAACTTTTTCTTCTATTAATCATAATTGGCGACTATCAGAGTCTAATTGTCGAACAGGACACAAAACAGATGGACGTCAATCATAACTGCCCCGTTGGTGTCTGTTTTTTTTAGACGCATTTTGATTTTGAACGAGTTGACAGTTCATATGTAGAGAGGTGTATGTTTTTATTTTTTAAAAATGATGTCCGGGTAACAAAATGCTTTTCTTTAAGGAATATTCAACCAATAAGGAGATAAGGACACGTCCGGGCATGCTGCAATTCTTACATGATTGTGATGACACTGTCATTCTGTTCTTATACCCATGGAAATGTTTTGATCTCCATTCAGGAAGAAGCATGCATTAGTTATTCCAAAGCTTTTTGGACAATTCTCAGTTAGGGGGATTTCTAAAAGGAGCATCTTGTTGCATTTTGTGGCTTCTAACTCTTTTGGGAATAAACATTTCATTGCCACTTCTTCTCCTTCTTTGCAGCACTTTGGAGATGTAACGAATAGAAAGTGGTTGGTGATTTTGAGCTGCCTGTGCACTGACACGACCTCTTGACCTCATCTTCAGCATGAATGGTGATATGCCTCATGTTCCCATCACTACTCTCGCTGGAATTGCTAGCCTAACAGACCGTAAGTGCAACAACATCTACTTTGAAACTCTTCACTCTGGTCAAGCACTGACATTTAGGACAAGTTATGTTTACCTCATGTTGTGTGTCCTGCTCTTTTCCTCTCAGTCTAACTTTACATATAAATAATCTTTTAGTGTTGAACCAGCTTCCATTGCCTTCTCCTCTTCCTGCCACCACTGCTAAGAGCCTGCTCTACAATGGGAGAATCTCTGAAGAGGTCAGCAGCCTTTTGGTGTGTCGAGACGAGAATCTGGTGACTCAGCTAGCACATAGCCTCAACCAGGTCTCCACTGAACACATGTAAGCACCGTTTACTTACTTTTCACATTTCAACATCAGAGCATTGTGATTTTGATGTTTATATAATCCGTGACGCAGGTTATTGCTGTTTTCTATGTTTTATTTTGTCTTTCACAAGTAACCTTATGCAGTACATCCAACTAGATGAATAACAACCATCTTTTTTGTATGTTTTTCAGAGAGCTAAAGGACAACCTGGGAAATGATGAACCAGAGGGTGACATGCCAGTACTTCTACAAACTCTACTGTCCAGAAACCCCAGAATATTTGGGGACAAAAGTATGTGTTAACCTCTATCTTAGGGGTGAAGCCTTTCTCAGTCTTCATTCACTGGCAAATTAACTAGTATGAAAAATTATTGGATACATACAGTTATGTAATAACTGGTTATGTTCAGTACATAGAATACAATTTTAAGGAAAATTGAGCACTTCTTTGCATTTGACACAAGAAGTGCACTGTAGACCATTTCTACTAAGGATCGAAATGAGTTATTTTAAAATGTGTGCTGTAAATGGCCTGGATCCCTAATTTTCTTCTAGATTTGGGAAACAGATGTGAAGCTACAGCCTCTTGTCATATCTGCTTAGCTGCATGGCATGCTAAGAGGAACCGTGCTCTCTGCCCCCTTGTGTTGCACACACCTCTGTGATGACATTGCTCAGAATTCAGTCTGCATGTGTTCACAAAAATATGTATTTACATGTAATTTGAACAAAAGCCTTAAAGCCTTTTCTGCATTTGTTTTGTCACCAGCAGTGATATCACTAATTGCCATAAACACTCTCACACTTGTCTTCAAACTTTTGTTCAGAAAAACCCTTGTTTTATTGCCAGCTGCCATAGCCTGCTATCATGAATCATTATGGAAATAATAGTAAATATATGGTTTAGTATATGTTTACATGTACGATTTACATAATTCGGGGGACTCATCGTCGCGAACACTCTTTCCATCAGCACAAATATGTCATATGTGAAAGAGTATCTTACCTGATGCCATTAGATAAATGTGCAAGTTTGTTGTAGTTTGTGACACTTTAAGAAGAAGTTTGATAGTAAATAGTTAAGGTGACACATAAACAGACTTTTCTATGCTGGACCTGCAAAATGGAAGCAATGTTTTAGGCATTGTCAACAGCCACACACTAATATGACGTTTTCGGTATTGTGAGGCCTTTTCTTTAACAGAGGTACCACCTTAACTATGTGCCCCTACGTGACCATGAAAGTTAATTAACACATTTCTGACATATAGGAAAGCAGACCGATACTTGTATTAAGTTGACCTTGTTATATATTTTTGCATATTATCTCAATATTTAAAGGAGGACATGGCACTGACTTATTATTAATGTGCAGTGTTTCTAATAAGATGGGTTTGGTTTTACTTGTACTATAAAAAATGCATATTAAGATTGATGTTTTTATACCCTCAGTAATTACTTGCTTTTTATCTTTGTCTCAGGTGTACTGCAGCAGCCACTGATTCAACAGTATAAGATTTCTCAGAATCAGGTTCATGGGAGTCCAGGATTAAACTATCAGCAAACCAGTGTCCCTCAAAGCCCCTCTGGGTAAAGCTGTGCCCCCTCATTTTCAGATAATGATGAAGTAAAGGCTTTTGTACTTTTCTTAAAACTACCCCTTCCTCTTTCACAGATGCTTTTCGTCCCCACAGTCGGGCTCGGCTACCCAATTTGTACCCCAGCAAAACAGTCCTATGCCTAGTCCCTATACCCCTCAGAGTCCTGCAGACTACATACAGTACAACCCGCCTAGCTATTCTCATCATCAACAGAGTCAAGGTGAGTATAGTTTTGTTTAGAGAAAATACATGGTGCGTAATTTTCACTGTGGCATTTGTAGCCTATTCCCCTGCATCTGTCGGATAAATTAGTTTTGCCTACATAAAAGACGGTGGAGATTGGAATTGGCACCCACACATATTTGCAATCTGGCACCTTCCAACTGGGTTGTGCTGAAGTGCAACCCTTTGGGGTGTAAGGGCGTGGGAAATTTTCAAAAAAATTCTTTGGTATGTTTCCCTGATTTGTGGCTTTGTTGTCATGTTGTTGCTTTCTCCTCATTCGCTTTTTTTCTTCTTTGACTTTAATGGCTGATAGTGGGAAGGTGAAGCTTGCAAGCACAAAAAATTCTTGAAAAAATAAGCTGAAAATAAAGAGATTTTACAAGTTGTGTTGGAGATTGTGATGACTGAGTCAGGATAGAGACTCAGTCATCACAATATTGGGTGAATGTGATCACAATTGCCAGCCACAATCTGAAAACACCAGGGCAATGAAAAATACAACCTAATACCCTTGTTGGGCGGAGTAAACTGAAGGCTATTTAGATGAGTCCTTGTAATAGGTTGGAACACGTTCCCTTTGAAAATTCCCAGCCTCTAAGGAAAGCTCCAACACAAGCTGTTAGCTGCCTTTTCAGTCTCTGTAACAAATTGAACGTTGTGTGCACTTTTACAAGTAACACATAGTCAAATTATGATGCAGCTGAACTTTAACATAATTAGTTTTTACACATCCCTGAGTGGTGGGGGGAAAAGTCGATGAGCTGACAGCTTAATGTGGCACGGTGAAAGTACAGCCGTTTGACTGAACAGAAAATATGATTTCTGACAACTAAATGGGACTAATCGTCTTTTATTTTTTAAGGAAAATTGAAAGAAAATTACCTTTTCTCTCTTTTAGTTGCTAGTGGTGTGAGAAGTATCCTTGACAACAAAATCTCTGGACAGCTATCAAGTAATTCATCTAACCATAATACAAGACTAGGCTCAGATGAAGATTACATAAATGTGGGTCACAGACTGGGAAACGAGGTAAAGCATCGAATCAAGTCATACTGAGCTGGACCTCAGCAGAGATAGGCTATTACAAGTAAAAAATTATTGTCTTGTGTTCCAGCAGAACAATGAATCTTCTATGAAGGCTGCTGCATTTTCTGTTAAAACATCTCAGCCTGCATGCTCCCCTGCTGGGAGTGAGGACCTTGCGAAAAGTAGGCTGCCTTGGCAACAAGTTCATTAAGCTCTTCATTAGGCAGCATAACAGAATAATTCTTTGTTGAGGCTTAAACTTTTCCATCTGTGTCTATGCAGGGTCCAGGCCCTCTCTTATCATGCAATCACCCTCACCTGAAGTGCCACATGGTGCAGCACCCAACCGCCTCCACTCCACCGCAGACCGCAAAAAGAAGCAGCGGGAGAGGAGTAAAGAAGAAAATGAGAATTTGGACAAAAATGCCATGTACGACATTATTAGCTCTCCATCAAAGGATTCTACCAAGCTGACTTTAAAACTCTCTCGAGTGAAGTCTCCCGACGTAAATCACTCCGAAGAACAACCCCCCAGGTCACATTTGGACTCAGGCCATGAAACAGTCATGATGAACAATAACAATAAGAAGTTTACAAGTATTCCCATGAACTCATCACACAGGTTGGAGGCTGAGGAGCAGACAAACTGTCCTCAGGTTGCTGTGCAGCCGAATATCAAGGATACAGGGATCGTCGGTGGGGCCGTGCTTGATGATACTGAGGCGGACACACTTGCTGAGATTGAGAGAATAGAGCGCGAGTCAGCCAGTGAAAGAGAGCGGTGCTCGAAAGAGGTCCAGGATAAAGGTGAATTTTTATGTGTCTGGTTTTGCCTTGTGCTTTCCTCCATTTTTTTCATGCCTTGAAGTTAAGTTACATTGTTCTTTATTGCAGACAAGCCGCTGAAAAAAAGGAAACAGGACACATATCCTCAGGAACCTGGAGTTGAGGCAAGTGAGGGGCCTGCTGTACACAGCATCAACAAGCTGACAACTAAGAAGTCAAGTGCTGCAAGTAATGGTGCCAGTCGGCCGGCTTTGATGGTCAGTATTGATCTACAACAAGCTGGCAGAGTTATAGGACAGCCTGTAGTTGTTTTGGAACCGCAGACATTGTGTGAGGATCAAATATGTCACCTCAAGAGAGATGCTGATGGAAAGGTCAATAAAGTTGTTGAAAACCAAGCTGGGATCATCAAACAGCTTCCTGACACCCCCCAGGAGTCTGGTTGTGATGGACATCCAGAAACACACAAGCAGAGACGGGAAAACCGGCGTGAATCAAAGCAAAAACATGACAGCAAACCTGACAGTGATAAGGGCCCCTCAGATGACAGACGGACAGACACACCACTCCAGAAACAGGACAGGCATTCAGACTTGCACCAGAAAGAGGAAAAGAACAACACCAGTCACAGATCACACATCACCAGACCTGAGACTCCAAAAACCACGAACAAGGTGGACCACAACTCCATACATGAAGAAGGCAAAGGCCGGAACAAAGAAAAGACGAAGGAGAAAGAAAGGCTGAGAGATGTAGAAGGAGATGGAGACAAATTCAGAGACGGAGACAAATTCAGAGACCGAGACAAAACCAGAGAAAGAGAAAAAGGAAAGGAGAGAGACAAAGACAATAACGGCGACAGAGTGAGCAGCAGCAGCAAAGACAAAGATGCTAACAGAGACAAAAACAGTAACAAAGTGAAAGGCAGGGACAGAGACAAAGATGGTCATCAAGTTAAAGAGAGGGATGGAGACAAAGAGAGTAACAAAGGCAAAGAAAGGATCAGAGACAAAGACAGTAACGGACAGAGAGACAACAGGGACAATGAGAGGGACAGAGTAAAAGACATAGTGCGAGACAGAGACAGCAAGAAAGACAGAGACAAAATGAGCAACAGAGAGAGCAAGGACAAAAAGGGTGAAAGGGTAAAAGACCTGGTGAGAGACAAAGACAGTAATAGAGTCAAAGAGAGGGATAGAGTCAAAGACAAAGAAAAAGACAGAGACGGCAAGGACACAGAAAGCGATAGGGACAGACTAAAAGACGTAGCGAGAGACAAAGACAAGGACAGAGACGGAGCAAGGAAACACAAGATGTTGTCAAGAGAAAATTGCAATAAAAACTCACCTGACCAGAACGCAAAACCAGACAACCCCAAAATGAGGCAGGATGGAAGCAGAAAATCAGCTGACACTGTTGGTCGACAGAGGACGAGCAGTTCCAGCCTCCAGAACCAACAAAGTAAGGAACACAGGACAAGCGGGGAGAGCAGCAGTAGCTGCCTGGCTGGAAACAAACGTCAGGCCCCTGAGACCAAAACCAGCGAGTTCCCCTCATACCTGCTGGGTGGTAAATCAGGAGGTCTTAAGAATTTTGTGATCCCTAAATTAAAACGAGATGGACCAGATAAAGAGCTCCAGATCAAACGCAAACTGTTACAAAGCCGGAGTGAACCGCTCGTACGGTTGGAGAGAGTGTCCTTGATCGAGAATTTAAACAAAAGAGCTAAACCTGTGGTTGTACTTCAGAGACTTGGCATTGAGGATGTAAAAAGGATTATGAAAGAAGGCAAGAATGATCACAGCTCCAGATCCAGGAACCTGCCCACTGACAAACCAGAGAGAGGTATGAGCAACTTTTTTTTTTGTTTTTTTTTCTTTAGCTGACTCTTTACTATGCCTATATTTTGCACACAGCCTTCTGTATTTATTGAAAAATGACCAAGAAATATTGCTTTGGGGTCATTTCATTACTGCTCATGGAATCAGTGGGCCTTATTCATCACTTATTCAACATGTTTCAGAATAATCTTTTATTTAATGTAAACGATTTTGAAATAAAAAACATCACTTACTATTATAGACATTTGAAACAATAAATTCCACTCCAGTTTACTCACTTTACAGTCATTGTAAGCCACGCCATCCAGCAATTAGTGGGGATTTATATAGACTCAAAGCATACTTACTATTCAATATTTTCTGCCACCTCAACGCATTTAAATCAGCTGTAACTCACACTTCCACTTTAAATGTGGCCTATGCAGCACTAAATACGCCATCAAAAGAGTATTTGTCTTTAATATTTCAGCAGTTATTTAATTAATTAGATGAGAATTAAACAGATTTTAAAGGCGTGATAGTGTCAGCTTTTGCCTCATTTCTGAAAAGGAGACGACTGTTGACAGACACAGTGAGGCCTTCTGCCCCCCTGTCTGTAGACTCACATTTGACATTCTTACAAGTGAACATTTCCTCTCACTTTCCCTGCTGATTATTTTCCGAGTGCTCCTTTGAATAGACATTATTTATCAGTGCTAATGAGAAACAACTGCCGTGTGCTTGCAATGGTCAAGGGCACTGGATTAATCAGAATCAGAAATCTCTTTATTGACCAAATGTACAGCGTACACAGGAATTTGACCTGGTATCCCAGCGCAACAGGACAATTTACATAAGAAATATGAAAATAGCAATGAAAATGTACATATGTTATGTTCAGGTGTTTTTAGGTGACTGTATCTTTAAGTGTTTGTGGAAGTGGCTGGAGGGCTGAGATGTCCCTATTTAAGAGGGTGGTGGCCTGGGGGAAAAAACTGTTCAGGTGCCTGGTGGTTTTGATCCTGATGGATCTAACCCTTCGACCTGATGGGAGGGGTGCTAACGGGCAGTGAGCCGGGTGAGATGGGTCCTCCACTACCCTCCTGGCCCCCTGCGGGGATCTTCCATTGGGCAGAACACACACAGGCTCCTGTTGGAGGCCTGTCAGGTGGCTCGCTGTGCGCACCATACGCTCCAGTCTGCTCTAGGTATGGGCAGAGGATGCAGGGTACCACACGGTGATGGAAGAGGTGAGGAAACTCTCAATGGTGGTTCTGAAGTAGCCACCATCTAGAAGTGGGAGCAAACCTTGGGGAGACGTTCATCTTGCGGAGCAGTTTGAGGAACTAAGAAACTAATTGGAATGATAAATGTGTGGACAATTCTCTGGTTTTAGAAAAACCTCTTTAATCTGACGCACGTTGGACTTTTCTCCAGATGATGCCAGATGAAGGCTGTCATTGCCAATGTTAAATTATTCATCCTAAATAATAGTATTTGTAAACTACGCTCTCTTTTTAAGTTGAGTTTATTTTGTGCTTAAAAGCTCCTTGTTGTTCTTACAGACACATTTTTAGAGAAGACAACTAAGCGAAAACACAGCATGATGAGTAAGAGACCCAAATATGCAGAGGTGGACTCAGACGATTCTGTTGAGCAGAAAAACGATGATCAGTCTAACTCCGACAATGAGAGTGAGTATGGAACCTAAGGAAATCACAATCTTTGTTTGCACGTTTTACGTTTGAAAAATATGCTTGTAATGCAGGAGCTGTTTTTTTTTCTGCTCTTGTTCCAGCTGCAAGGAAAAAGCACAAGAGGGACCGAGACAAAACATGGAAATGCGAGGAGAAGAGAGGCTCCAGAGATCACCGACGAAGTGGAGGACTCCATAACTCCCGGCGGGGCTCCGGTGGCCGTCATCGGGAAGATGACTCCGATGAAGGCTCCCCCCCACCAAGCCTATGTGATGGTGAGCCTGTCACATTGGCTTACTGAAAAACCATAAAATATTCATATCAATTACAGTGCATGAATTCCAGAAACATTCGGAGCTGTTTTAAGTATGTAGAGTTTGTTTACTGATTTAACAACCATGCAGAGTTACCGTGAAGAAAGTCAAAGCACGCATTCCTTCCAAGTCAAACTCATTGTCCATTTAATCCATCTGAAAACAACTTAACATGCAAATACCACGTCTGTGTGGCGACCCTGGTGCCTTCCTGGAACAAGCTTTGATCGCAGTCGTACTAAGTCAGCTCTAATAGGTTTTACGTGCACAAATCTGCAGGCAGGATGATGGATAGAGGTGCAGTAACAGTGGCTCTTAATTTTTTATATGCATTTCATGAATCTTGACAGAATTGCGTTTCCAAGTAACCAGAAACAACGAGGTCAGAATAGCTCAGAAATGACAGTGAAGATAGTATTTTCAAGTAAAGTTGACGATATGTCAAGGAAAAAAGAGACATGAAAAGGGCTTCTAAAAAGTAAAAAGTGTGAGTCCTTCAGGTACTCCTCTTCGCATTTTCATGCTTTTGTTTTGTTCAGTTGGCAGGAAAATCAAGAAAAAAGAGAAACAGAGAAACAGGATGGCATACGACTCCATGACATTTGAAGGTAAACATATGACACTTTGATTGATCCAGATTAATTTCAGCTCAACTTTTGGTTAAAACAACCCCCTTTTTTAATTCATTTCATAGAAAAGATAGACTCCTCCACCTTTAAGAGATTTGCTTCCAATGTGGACAGCATTCTGGAGAGCCTCGATGATGTGGATCTGGCTGCAGGTAAACAGGACGTGCTGCTCTGATTTCAAGTTGAAAATGTTTTAGGAGTCTTGAGTAAAAAAGGTGTTTTTCCTTCAACCAGATGATGACGATGAAATACCTCAAGAGGTCTTACTTGGAAAGCAGCAGTTGAATGAGCTCGGTAGCGATTCTACAAAGATTAAGACCATGGGTGTCTTTAATAAGGTAAGAAGAACCTGGTCTCTGTTGCCGGGCTACACTCAGGTTCACCCAGTTTTCTTAAGATTAAGAAGAAGGTAAGTTTTCTTAAGATTAAGAAAACTGATTCGTATCTTTTTGGTCCACAGTTTTCATCAAGTAAACTGGTGAAAATCTTGAACATCCTGGAGAAAAACATTCAGGACAGTGTAAAACTTTCTACTTTAATGAATCACGTAAGTTATCAGCCTGGTGTAACAGATGCAGTGGAAGGTAAAACAGGCAAAGACGTTTATAACATTAATTTGCTTGTCTTCAATGAATCTGTAGGGTAACGATTCAATGGACGAGGAGCGTTTGTGGCGTGACCTCATAATGGAGCGAGTGACCAAGTCAGCCGATGCCTGTTTGACTGCACTCAACATAATGACATCCCCACACATGCCCAAGGCGGTTTATTTAGAGGATGTGATTGAGAGGGTGCTGCAGTTCACCAAATACCATCTACAAAACACTCTGTACCCTCAATATGATCCTGCCTACAGAGTGGATCGTCAAGGAGGTGAGCCACACTGTTCTCTAATTATCAGAAACTCTAGTGTACTAACTTGTGCTTTGAGTCTGTTAAACCAGAACATAACATGTAAACACAAATAGCCCAAGTCAAGTTTTTACATGTTATCTTCTTCTGATTCGTTCAATATCTTAAAGCTTTGACAAAGTCTGATGTTTTCTCAGCAGTGTGTTTCTGGGGCTGAGGGGTGCAGGAGGTTTCAGTTGTGGTTCTTGTAGGAAAATAAAGGCAGAATGCTAAGCTGCTGAGCCTTTGTTTGAGGGTATTCTAAACAAGCGACTCCTCTGGCACATTACATTGCACAACGCTGACAGTACCCTCAGAGATGCACAAGTTTAGTCACTGTGTTGTATCCAGTTTACCAACAAAAAGCTTCACACTGAATCCACTTGACTATTTTAAAATGATTTTCTTTCTTCTTTGCCCGCTACAATTATTGAATCCAGAAATGTCTAATTAATGGGTTGTACCTTTAAACTTCAGCTACCCTAAGTGTGTTTTTTTCATCAGCTTGTATTTCCTATTTATCTCCTCCATCCAGGTGGCATTCACACATCAAAGTCCAAGAGAGCAAAGTCTTCCACCCACAAACAGAAGGTGGTAGTCAATCTCTACAACAAAGTATGTGACATTATCAGCAACATGTCAGAGCTGCTTGACATCCAGCTGCTAACTGACACCACCATTCTCCAGGTGCGGGTTCCACTCTTGTCCTTAGGTCACCTTTAATTGTCGAGCTCCATCTTAATCTGAACACTTTTATGCCCCCCGTTTTAGGTGTCAAATCTTGGTATTACCCCTTTTTTTGTGGAGAACGTCAATGAAATGCAGTTATGTGCCATCACGCTAGTAACAGCTGTAAGTTGGCTCCGACGTACTATTTTAATCTTGCTTTACTTCCTTTCCTTCGAAATGGATTAATCCCTGAGGCAATTTCTACACATGTTGATTTTGCTCCTATTTAGGTATTCTCTCGTTACGAGAAGCACAGGCAGCTCATTCTTGAGGAGATTTTCACCTCCTTGGCAAGACTGCCCACGAATAAACGCAGCCTCAGGAACTTCAGGTTACTGGGATTTGTGTGCACGTTTTCTCAAACGATATGAATCAAGGGAGATTCCCTTTGCTACCAGATAGAGCTAAAGATATGAATGCCCCTTACTCCTCAGGCTAAACAGCAGTGATTCAGATGGAGAGGCCGTGTACATCCAGATGGTTTCAGCCCTCGTTCTTCAGCTAATTCAGTGTGTGGTTCACTTTCCGTCTGAGAAAGAGGACGAACATAACAAGAAGGTAAGCGCACGCTTATGATTTGATTTTCCTTCATTTAGAAATGGTTTTAACACATTAAGCGTGTTTTCCTAGGTTGAAAAAGATGTACACATTACAAACTCTTATGAAACTGCGATGAGGACAGCACAGAACTTTCTTTCAGTTTTCCTCAAGAAGTAAGTGGTTTTTCCTGCTCTCACCGTTAGTCACGACGCCCTGCTCTTGCCTCATTCCCTCCCTGTAGCTCTGTTTACGAGCTTGTTGTGACTCTGGCGTTGTTTTCACTGTAAATCTGTGGGATGTGTTTCAGATGTGGAAGTAAACAGGGAGAAGAAGACTACAGGCCTCTGTTTGAGAATTTCGTACATGACTTGCTGTCGGCGGTCAACAAGCCTGAGTGGCCTGCGGCTGAACTGCTCCTTAGTTTGCTGGGCCGACTGCTGGTGAGCTACATCGCTGTCGTCGCTCATCTTTAGAGCTGCGCAAGTCTTCTGTTTTCACTGTGGCGTTCTCTGTGTTTTGTGGCTCAGGTGCACCAGTTTAGTAATAAGCAGACAGAAATGGCGCTCAGGGTGGCTTCACTGGACTACCTTGGCACTGTGGCATCCCGCCTCCGGAAAGACGCTGTCTCTAACAAGATGGACCAAAGGGCTATTGATCGCATCCTTAAAGAGGTGAACAGACAGTTGTGGGATCATTTGAAACGGGTACAAATCAAATAGACAGGTTGAGTAGCTTTTGACATCCTACGGGCATATTTGTCTCCTCACAGGCTCCAGGGAGTAATGAGACACAGCAACTCCAGAGGGTTTTACTGGACTTTTTAGGTGGGAACATCAACACGGATCCAGCTTTGGTGGTGAGACTTTCATTATTCAGACACTAAATGTAAAATAGAGGCAGCACGGGGGTGTGGTGGTTAGCAGCATTGCCTCCCAGCAATGGATGGATGAATGTAACATTTATGGTACCGTGTATGATTGAACTAGCATACTTTTGAATTGAGTGCATGTTTGTGGAAATGGGATTCTTCTGTTAGTATTCTCATCGGACATTTTCGTTCATCCAGTTTGCCAGGAATTTTTATATTGCCCAGTGGTTAAGGGACACTACAACTGAGGCAGAAAAGGCAATGAAGTCTCATAATGATTACGACGAGAACCCTAGTACTCATCCCCATACCACAAATGTTGACTCCACCGGGGAGATTATGCAGAGGGTTGAGACACAGAAGAAATTCCTCCGCAAGGTCATCAAGGCATCATCAAATTTCAGCTTGTCAAGGTAAGCTCTGCTTCACTTGGTAACTAACTGTACCAAGTTTCTGCTTAGTTTCACTTCTCATCACATCCTCATGGCTTTTCTTTCAGGTTGAACTCTGACACCGTAGACTACGAGGACTCTTGTCTGATTGTCAGATATCTGGCCTCTATGAGGCCATTTGCACAGAGCTTTGATATTTATTTATCACAGGTGAGAGGATTAATCCGGCATTGATATGAGTGAGAGATTATTTTGCTTTGGCTGAGACCATTTCTTTTCTTTCCAAATCTTTTTTATTAAAGATTCTGAGGGTTTTGGGTGAGAGTGCCATCGCCGTCAGGACTAAAGCCATGAAGTGTCTTTCAGAAGTCGTGGCTGTGGATCCAAGTATTCTAGCGCGGGTAAGTCGTTCTCAATTGAACTTTGCGTACACAGTTGACGGTTTGACAGATCTCGGCAAGTATTTTCAGTTGCTTTTTGTTTATTTTCACTCATCCAGTCCCTGAATTTGGCATCGATGGCTGTAGTTCTGAATGTTCACTCCAAAAAAGCAGTGGGTTTTGAATCTTTATTTGTACTTGACTAACCCCTCGCATTTATTTTTCAGTTGGATATGCAGCGAGGGGTCCATTGTCGCCTCATGGACAACTCCACCAGTGTACGAGAGGCAGCTGTGGAGCTCCTCGGCCGCTTCGTGCTCAGTCGACCCGAACTCATCGAGCAGTATTATGACATGCTCATTGAAAGAATATTGGTAATTTTCCAGCCAGTTTTAAACAAACATATTAAAGGCTCCAGGTTAATTAGTTATCTACCGTGGGTCTATTTGTTTTCTGATTTGTATGTGCACATATCGAGTTAGGGCAGATAATGAAACAAGACTTTTCGTGTCCAGTTTATATTTAATTATCACCTTCTCAACTCACAGGACACAGGTATCAGTGTGAGGAAAAGAGTAATTAAGATTCTGAGGGACATTTGCCTTGAGCAACCCGACTTCCACAAGATCACCGAGATGTGCGTCAAGATGATCCGGAGAGTCAACGATGAGGAAGGGATCAAGGTTTGAGTTTAACCTTATATGCATGGGTCTTTTGTAAGTTGCTGTCAGTCTTTATGTCCACTTTATATGCATAAACATATTTTCCTTTGCAGAAACTGGTGAATGAGACATTCCAGAAGCTCTGGTTTTCCCCGACCCCCAGTCATGACAAAGAAGCTATGACCAGGAAGATTCTCAACATCACTGATGTGGTGAGTTGATTTAACAGAGAATTTTTGCATTAAATGTTTCCAATAACAAGTGTGTTAGTTTATGAGACAGTAATTGTCCTACTCATATCACACTTTGATTTGATCTAAGGTGTTGGCATGTAAAGATTCAGGCTATGACTGGTTTGAGCAGCTCCTGCAAAATGTGAGTATCTAATGTGAGTATCTAAATCTTAGTATTTTAAATGGCATTGAATGTAACCACTGTATGATTGTGATTTCTTAGTTGCTGAAGTCAGAGGAAGCTGCTTCATACAAACCTACCAGGAAGGCTTGTGTTCAGCTGGTGGACAATTTAGTTGAACATATACTAAAATATGAGGAGTCTCTTGCAGGTAAATCACAAAATGATGAAAGAGGTTGAATATTGTTGTGTTACACATGAATTTTCAGGGATAAAAATCTAAATTTTCTCCTTGTGTTTCTCAGACTGTGAGGACAAAGGAGTAAACTCAGGTCGTGTGGTAGCTTGCATCTCCACTCTCTTCCTGTTTACGAAAATCAGAGCTCAGTTAATGGTCAAACATGCCATGACAATGCAGCCCTACCTGACCACCAAGTGCAACGTGAGTACCAGGTCGTCTTGCTCAGAGTGAGAATATTTGAGTTATGTGGAGCAGTAGGTCCATCTAGTGGCAGTCACTTGGAAATGCAGTCACTCAATATTTTTACAAAGTTAGATTTGAACGGCACAGTGGTGTGGTGTTTAGCACCATCGCCTCACAGCAACAGTGTTCCTGGTTCCAGTCTGGGGGGGGAATCAGAACCCTTCTGTGTGGAGTTTGCATGTTCTTCCTGTGTCTGCTCTGGGTACTCCGGCCTGCATGTTAGGTTGATTGGACATTCCAAATTGTGAGGCTGTGTGATTGTGTGTCTCTGTGTGGCCCTGTGATGGACTGGTGGACCATCCAGGGTGTACCCTGCCTCTTGCCCATTAACTCCCCCTGCAACCGCAATGCATTGGAATAAGCCGTTCGAAAAATGGATGGATTTGAAATATGTTCACGTGTCTCTGCTCTGTCTTTTTAGACTCAGAATGACTTTGTGGTGATTTGTAATGTGGCCAAAATCCTGGAGCTTGTTGTTCCTCTGATGGAGCATCCAAGTGAGACTTTCCTTACCACCATAGAGGAAGACCTGATGAAGCTTATCATCAAATACGGCATGACGGTCAGTCTCATTTACATCTCACAGGTTTCAGACAGAAACCTGTACACAGTGTTTTACGGCTCAGCTCTCCTGTGTCCTGTTTGTTTTATCAGGTTGTGCAACACTGTGTGAGCTGTCTCGGTGCAGTTGTCAACAAAGTCACACACAACTACAAGTTTGTTTGGGCTTGTTTCAATCGGTACTATGGTAAGAATTATGTAAATGATGCACCTTTTTCTTTTATGTTACGTCCATTAAATTTAAAATGAAAAGTCAGATTTACTGCTCATTGATTACACATTTATTAAAGCCGGACTTTTTGTAATTTCGGTTTTTGCTAGATCTGTGATTTATTTTTCAGGAGCACTGGCTAAACTCAAGACACAGCACCAGGAGGACCCCAGTAGCTCCACTCTGGCTGTGAATAAACCTACTCTGCTGCGCTCGTTGTTTACTGTGGGGGCTCTTTGTCGACACTTTGATTTTGACCAAGAAGAGTTCAAAGGTGCTAACAAGGTAAAACACCAGTCTTTTCTTTAAATTTGTTTCTTGAACCATTGAAAAAGATATTTTGATTGATCTCACGTTGTGCGCGTCTTAGATTGTCATCAAGGACAAAGTGTTGGAGCTTCTGCTGTACTTCACCACCCACGAAGACGAGGAGGTCCAAATCAAGGCCATCATAGGTTTAGGTATGTTGCAAATCATTTGAGATTTCTGATGTTGTTTTCTCGTGAATGACATCTGTGTTCGATGCTTTCTGTAAAGGGTTCCAGTTCATCATGCACCCAGAGCTCATGTTTGTGCAAGACGTGAAGGTTTTATATAACAGTATCCTGTCAGATGAGAGCAGCATGGTCAGTTTGAAAATCCAGGTGCTTAAAAACCTGCAGACGTACCTGCAGGAGGAGGACTCTCGAATGCAAGAAGCTGACCGTGAATGTGAGTTTGACAAACGTTGGAAGGCCACTGCTGTGTGATGATTAGAGTAGATGTTCACAGAGCATGGAGCCATACACCCTGGAACATCTGCAGACTAATCAGTTTGTTGTTGTTGTTGTTTTTGTTCAGGGAAGGATAAAGCCAAGCAGGAGGATCTGAAAGAAATGGGGGACATCTCATCAGGCATGAGCAGCTCCATCATGCAGATTTACCTAAAGCAAGTGCTAGAGTCCTTCTTCCACTCACAGTCCACTGTTCGGCACTTTTCCCTGAGTGTCATTGCGTTGACTCTCAACCAGGGCCTCATCCACCCTGTACAGGTGTGCTCTTCATCCTCCTTAACGTGAGAATCTCCTGGTACCTGAACAGCTCTGAGTACGTTCTTTATTTTCTCTGCTGCTCTGTGTTTAGTGTGTTCCCTATTTGATTGCCATGGGAACCGATCCTGAGCCAACCATGAAGAATAAGGCAGACCAACAGCTGGTGGAGATCGACAAAAAATACTCAGGCTTCATCCATGTGAGTAACTGCTACCCTGAAGGCTGTGAAAGTACAGACCATGACAGCTTAGTGTCTCTGTTGCTGTGAGACTGTGTGCATTGATTTCATTCTGGCCAGGAAAAGTTAGTAGGAACAGGGAGTATGCTGTATTTGCTGAGCAATGGAAGCCTCTGTGATCATAAATAGCAATTAGAAGATTTTAGTGCTGCTATCAGCAGTTGAGTGATATGGGCACACAGTCTGACCACAGCTAGAGAGGGAAAAACAAAATATCATCACACGGGCCAATTATTTTAGAGTCTACAACAGCAAATGTCCCTCTGCGGTGCTTATATGTTGATTGGTTGTCAGCTTACATATCTATTTTCTTTATAGAGTAGAACCTCTACTAACAATCGCCTAAACAGGAATTTTCCAACATACGAAGTGAAATTTGACACCCAAAGTAAATTTCCAACATACAGAACATTTTGTATGACGTTGAAGTCATAGAAAAATATATATAAAATATAGAAAATTAATTATAAAAATAAGCTCAGTTAGTTTAAAGTTCACGTAGTGAAAGTTAGAGTAGACGTTAGAGTAGACCTCTACCTGCGCTCGCCATTCTCTGAGGTAAAGTGTGTATAAAAACCCCTTTTTATTGATTATTTCTTTATAATATATGTCATTTTACATCTCTCTTATATAATGCATTTGTTTTATTTCCATGCTTAATGATCTGCAGTATTTATTAAGGCGTTATAGTAGGGTTTTGGGCTGTGGAACGCATTATATGAATTACAGTGTATTCTCATGGGATTCGTACGTAGAGGTTCTACTGTACTATTAATTGTTAACTTAGTAGTTCCAACAAGGATTTGGGAATGAAAATTTTGAATTTAGAGCACTATAAAGATAATTTAAAACTAATATTTCAACTTAGTCTCATCAGTTGAGAAACATACTGTCATGTTCAGATTTTAACTTTATTTTAGCCAATTTCTTCACATTATAATGCAGATGGTACATTCACTGACTAGCTCTTAATCATTGGTAATAAAACTCTCTCTGTCTTTTCAAAGATGAAGGCAGTGGCCGGGTTGAAGATGTCCTATCAGGTGCAACAGGCCATAAATGGATCCAAAACATGCGCAATCCGAGGTTTTCGTCAGGAGGATTCAGACTCAGCCCTCTGCTCTCACCTCTACACAATGGTCCGGGGGAACCGGCAACATAGACGGGCCTTCCTTATATCTCTGCTCAACCTGTTTGATGACAGTTCTGTGAGTTCACTTCTCGTCTTTATATAAGCAATCGGCCAAAGGTATTTAAGTGTATGTGTGAAGCAGACGGTGGCTGACACTGTACCAATGAGTCTTGTACAGTTACTTGGAATACTAATGTGTTTGCTTTTGTTCTCCTGTAGAAAATAGAGGTGAACATGCTGCTGTTCATAGCAGACAACTTGGCCTGCTTCCCTTACCAGACCCAGGAGGAGCCTCTCTTCATCATGCACCATATAGACATTACCCTTTCTGTCTCTGGTAGCAACCTGCTCCAGACTTTCAAGGAGGTAAGCCTTAAAATGGCAGTTGAATAATTAATAATTAGTTACCATGCAACGAAAATGAAGCTTATATTCAGGACCATCCAGACAATGTATTTTTCAGATAGAAACTCCCTGGTTCTCACACCCGTAGTTGCTTTGTTGATGAGTAAATGAATACCTGACCTTGTTCTAATGAAACAGCCTTATTTTAACCGGATCTTTAACCAGTGAGGGATTTTCTTGAAGTGTTTACTCAAGGAGCCAGTGAGGCGGGAAAAGAAGGTGAAGAAGAAAAAGAGGAAGAAGCACCATTCTCGGAAAAAGAAAAGCAGCTCTGACGATGACAACAGTGATGATGAGGAGAGCAGCAGCACATCCAGCAGCAGCGAGGAGGACGATGAGGCGGTCCGCAGGCGGAAGAAAACGGCTGACTCAGACTCGGACGTGGAAGACGAGGACGCGGTGATGGACCGTCTGCCTGAAAACCCCACCCCTCTGCTGGAGTTCGCCAGTGCCTCGCAGGGTATTCTGCTGCTGCTGGTGCTCAAACAGCACATGAAAAATCTTTACGGCTTCTCAGACAGGTAGGTAACACCAGAGAAGGCTTTACACTTTCCTTTTACTGACTGCTTTGTGAATGCATCTGTTAAACGTAAGAACAGAAACATGACATGTTTGTGTGAGAGTTTCGCTTGTGTTACAGTAAAATCCAGAAGTATTCACCTACAGAGTCTGCCAAAGTTTACGACAAGGCAGTGAACAGGAAATCTAAGGTGCACTTCAACCCTGCTCTCACACTGGATTACCTGAAGAGTGAACTAGCAAACGGAGATCTCAGCCATGAGACTAAAAGGAATATTGTTAAACAATACCTAGATGTAAGTAGACGCTTCACTGATCTGCTGAAATGTGGAGCCAAAAGATGGCTCTCTTTCTGTACAAGTAGTAAACGCAGCGTCATTTCTATTTGGCCTTGAATTCTGTAACCATCTTTTGCTTTAGTTCAAGGTTCTGATGGAGCACTTGGATCGTGACGAGGAAGAGGAAGACGGGGGCGAAGCAAATGCCCAAGCCAGAAACAAAGCCATCAGCTCCCTGTTGAAGGGCTCAAAACCCCGGAACCACAACCACAGCAACCACACTGCTCCAGTGGAGTCAGATGACGAGGAGAGTGAGGACGAAGATCCACCTGCGGTAGGAATTCCTTACATTTAAACGTTTGTTTTGTTTGAGTGTAAAATTCTACTCTTTTGCTCCGGATTCTGCATTTGTTGACCTGGTTTGATAATAACTAAAGAACACTTGTCCATATTTGCAATCAGTTTCAAAGTGCAATAGGAACTCCAAAAAAAGAGATTCCTTTAATCAATATAGATCTTTTATTCAACACAGTGCTTAACTTGGGATCTCATTAGCAAGTCATTCGACATTACTTATCTGAAATAACCAGAACTGTGTCAGTGTGCATATGTCACCGAACATAACTGAGTTATCCAAAAAATAATTTACCCCCTGTAGAAATGAGAAATAACGCTGCCACTTCTATCCACAGCGAAAACCACGAAAAGGTGGGGATTCTGCCGAGGATTCGGGTCAAATGAACGAGACCGTGGAAGTAATGGATGTCGTTGCCATCTACTATCCCAAATACAAAGACAGGCCACAGATTGCCAAGGTCGTCCAAAAGACCAGAAACGGCTACAGCATACACTGGATGACGGGATCTTATTCTGGAGCGTGGGCTGTGGCAAAGAAGCGGGACGGTCGCAAAAAGGTGCCTTGGGTGGGCAATATCAAGGAGTCAGACATTATTTACAAGAAAATCTCCTTGACCAGTGGACAAAAGCTCACAAACAAAGTTGCACAGACGTTACGGGCACTGTACGCCGCCAAGGAGGGGGCTAAGAGTTAACAACTAAAGGGACTCAACGAGCCCTCACAGCCCAAATCTATGGATCTGCTAGGTTAAATACAGAGAGAAAGAGTACATTTCTTTAGATTTAAGGCCCTGCTGGAGGAAAAGTATTGTGAACACTTCCCTTTTTTAATACAGACGTGTAAGTTAAACAGAAGGAAAAGAGAAGGAAATGTTTAGGAAAACATTGTATGGGAGTTCCTTCGCTGTTGTACAGCAACTTGGTTGTTTGATTTTTACTGTATCATAATTTAACAAAAAAACTGTTTATATCTGAACATAATTCTGTAAAAAAAAAAAAGTGAATGTTGGAAATTAGTGTATTGATGATGTTCTTAATAAAGTGTTTTTGGAATTATAACTAGCACCAGATGGATTTCTTCACCTCATTTGAGCTCCGACAGCTTTTAACTTCTTGTTTCTAACATTTTGCTGTATACCCCAACTGTACAATAGATTATCTTTGATATAATTTATTTATGTTGAAAGCAGTGCAGTATCTGTGCCTGTAATGTTTTTAATATAGATTTTGATGTTACACAGCACAGGGCAACAGTAAAGTTATCCAGCTCTACTGGTGGAAGTATTGCAATAAATTTTTCTTATGTCTTTGCTACTTGTTTGTACTTTATTTCACGTACCTCAGACATGCTATGTGTCATTTCACATCAGTCGACAGTCATCAGTGTCTGCACTGAGATGTTTTCATCCCTCAAATGACAGAGATCCAGGACAATATAGCTTTAAAGTTGTTTAGTAGCATTAACGGTTCTTAAGAGATCAAATATTTTATTTATCAATGTATTTTGTAAATGAATACAAATACATTTGTTGTGACATAAATCCTGCAAGTATCACCTTGAAAGGCGATAATAAGTAAGGATTACCATTTGTAATGGGGCATTTCTGCCATTTACTTCCTAGTTGCATATAAAAACTTGAATACAACGTAGACATGTTTACAACTATTTCCAATGGTTGCAAATAAATATTAAATATTCTCCATTTTGAAATTTACAACTGAAAGAGATCTAGAAATACGCTATTTGCCAATTATATCATAAATAGAATACCTTTATTATTAATTAATAATTGATTATGAACCAACAAAGTGTTAATCATTTGAATAAAATGTTCTAGATTTTAAATGTTCTCAATGTGTATTGTTGTGTTTCATTTATACTGATTATGTTAATTTTTTCATTATATGTATATTTTTTAGTCTTGATAAGATACTATAATTTTTGTTATTGTTTGTTGATATGACCATTTTAAATCCTTTTGGGTTTGGTTCTGGAGGAATACGTTGGCCAGAGGGAGGCAACAACAACATATGTCTGTGGGAAATTAACAATCGAAGAAGAATGTGACGCGAATACACCGGAAGCAAACCGTTCTCTGCCTCCAGTGCATGAGGTTGGCGGGCTGATTGGTGCATGTGTGTATTGAATGTTTTTGTTCAAAATTGTGAGGTGACTGGCACAACTTTTGGATAAATAAGTCAGGATTAATCGGAATCTTTTCATTTGGGTAAATCTATGAATTTACTTTCAAAAACTTTGTTTTAGACTTAGCTACTTGTTAGCTTACATGCTAAATAATAGTGACAATGTAACCGGTGCTCTACCTCTTTGCTAACACGGACTAGCACTGGCTCGAACTATCATTTTGCGAGATCCTTTTCGATTCTGTTTGTTTTACAAGCATCTAGTCAAGCCATGTTTGACTTGCTCTTTTTTCACATACATTCGGGTTGAACTCTCATCCTGCAGGTAAGTGAGCGGCGGTGGTAGCCGCAGCTATGCCGTCCAGCGCCGGACCCAGCAGCCCCGCAGCAGCGCTCGCCGAAGCGCTGGAGAACTCATCCCGGCTGATTGACAGACACCTGCAGGATGACCGCTGCTTTCCTGACCTCTCAGAGTTGCTTAGCGTCCCTTCACACAGTGAGTAAAGTTTAGGGGAAGACCTGGCGTAAACTAGCTTTACGTCTGTTTACATTGGACTTTAGGTTACAGGTGCTCTATAGATTCAGCTCATTACATGTCAGACTTGTATAACTCTCTGAATGGTCCTCCATTTTGACCCCTTTTCTTAGTGTGTCAGTTTCTGTCCTGTTTATTGCAGAAAAGTCACTGTTTACCTCCTTGTTAGTATAACTTCCAACGTCCATAACATGTGTTGATATTTATACCTGTGACTGGTGCAGAAGAGCCAGGGGTGCATTTTGCCCCTGCTAAAGTTAGCCAGTTAAAAAGGGCATGGATTGGTAGAAATTTACAGAAAATGTTAAAACACTCGTAGACCCAGCAGCTAAAACTGACCACCTGAGAATTTTAATGCTTCTAATTACAAATATAATGTCCAATACAGTTTTTCAACAAACAGAACATAACTATGAATAATGACCATAATTAGTCCTATGTCCTGAAATAATAGTTATATTTCTTTTTCAATGACTTGATACACACAGTTTACTTCTCTGTTGGCTTGTCATAAATGTAGCACCTGGAAATATCTTACTGAAAATATGAACTTACTAAAGACTTTATCTCCGATCACATACAGCCTGTGTTTGTGCACCTGAAGTGTTCATATGTCGGAAGAAAAACTCAGGAAGAACCTTCTATCAGAATCCTAGGTTTGTTGTCTTGGATGAAAAATGTGAAGCCACAAGCTGTCTTAGATTAAACAGTTTGGTCAACAGTAGCTTAACAAGTGGATGGAAGACATTAAACATTTTGCTGTAATTTTATTTTCATATTGAAAATCTTCATGTGACAGCATACATACAAGTGTCAACATGCCGCTCGGACAGCATTCGTAACGGTCTTTTCCAGAAAACGCTGATCCTTCTCTGGGACGTACTGCTTCCACAGCTTCATGAAGTCTCTTTGCTTGGCCAGTTCTTTAAGTATCGCATGTCCATGGGCCCTGCACACATGTGCTACTTGTTTAGCACGCCTGAAAGCGTTCATCCTGAGTGATGCAAGCCACACGCGGTGCTAACTGACCTGACTGGAGCTGTGGCATCCATCAACATCTTACTCACTGCTATGAGGAACCGTGAGGTGAATCTCGGACCTGCCTTCAACACTGCAGCTGCTCCCAGCCTGTCAGCCAGTAGGTGGAGCTGTAGAGCTGTGACAGCTCTCACGGGTGAACTCAGGTGACTGGAAGAAAAAAAAGAGAGAAAAGCAGTTCCTTAGATTTTTGCTGCTACTACAGTTCATATGCTGATTTGGATGGTTCCGAGTGGCTTTACCTGAGTCCTATATTGAGCAGAACAGTTAGCACCCGGGGCGGGCTGCAGTTCTGCACCATAGCCCTCAGGGACATGCTAAGACTCTCCAGCAAAGAGGCATTTTGAGACGTATTTGCAGCCCTGACCAGTAGAGCACTGCCCATTCCCTCCACTTCATTGTCCATCTCTCTCTTGAGATTAACAAAAAGGGAGGTGACGGTTTCTATGGCTGCACTGGCTACCATAGAACGCATGTTTTTAATCTAGATGGTAAGAATGAACGTTAGTTACAGAACTTACAACCCCATCAAAAAAGAAAAAAACTGAAATTCCATTAATGAGATTGTTTAAACAATGATATGGAGGGAAACATTGTAAGGACCCTCACAAGACCATTTCTATCAACCACTCTGTTCAGAGAGTCATTTCTGAGCTGAAAGCTTTTGCTCCTGACTGGCAGGAAACCAGAGAGCTGTCAGTGTTAACAGAATCTTATAAAACCTATAGATAGACCACTGAAATTTTCTACTCTTTTCTCATTCCATTATTTTTGAAAGGGGGTTTGTGATGCTGTGCGTAGATTTTCCGCGTTTTTTTCTTGTCGTTTTGCTGTCGTGCCACAAAGCAAAAAGTGCTCATTAACATGGAGCTTAAAAAGACTCCACCATATCCAAGATGTCCAGAAATTTCAGACGTTGTGCAATATAAGGTTGATTCAACAATGATTCTATTGTTAAATAAATAGCGTTTAGTGTCCGATAGATACATGTGAGGGGAAATAAGAGCAAATACCTCATCTATTATAGCCAGGCACACTTTGTGAAGTTTGAGCTTCAGAATCTCCGGGTGGTGCTGTGCCAGCGCCCTTATGGTAGAAAGCCCTCTCACCTTCTCCTCCCTACATTGAAGCAACATTGTTAGGAAACTTCTGTATTCACTATTTGCCAAACCAGTTGCATTTAATATAGTATGAAACAGTTACGGGGTTCCAAACAAAGGGGCTCCAGTCTCCATAGCACCATAAGTGCAATTGAAGTGGAAGTAAATCAGACGCATTTACTCCATGTGTCAGACTTACCACACCAGAGAGGCGAGGTCTTTGAGAGACTCAGAGAGGCCGTTTTCTGGCCGCAAAAGCGGCGGCAGCAGGCCGCTCTGGTCTTTGCCGTCTTTGGCCTGCGGCGTTGTGTCCGGGGCAGAGATTTCAGGAGCCTCCGACTCTGAGGACGTGGCTGATATCAAGGAAGGAGTCGGACTGAGGGGGGCCGGGGGGGTTTGGGTCACACAGGCTGCAGAGCTGAGCTCCAGCCGCTCCAGTCTTCGTAGCACCACGTTCAGCTGGTGCTGAGCCGTCAGCAGCTGGTATCCTCCTCCTACGTCTTTGAGTGCACAAGCTAAGATCCAGATAGAGGGTCATTTATGCAATCCCTTTTAGTTTCAGTATATGAGCAGTTTGTTTCTGCTTACGGTAAAGCACATGAAGCGGGTTGATTAAAACTCAGCCGTGGGCTTTCAGACTCATAAGTTATTCTACAGTCAAACTGACCTCTTCCCCGCAGGCCCACCCCCCTCACAGGGAGATGGAGTTCTATTCTTTTGGGTTTGGGCGATGCAGCTGACGTTGTCGAGGATGGATATAAAGTGGAGAGTGTGGGAGGCAGTGATACCTCATCGGGAGTATAGATGAGGGGGATGGCCCTCAGCTCACTGGGAGTGCGAGCGTCCACCAGGCTGAGGGAGTCGTCCGAGCTCGCCACTGGGCTGAAGGGCCAGCCCGTCCCCGCATGCGGCCGCCTGGCGTCCGTGTCGTGTAGACCGGGGCCGCTCTGGGGAATCGGCGTCGTCTGTGTCGCTTTGCGTATCTTTCTAAAACGCAGAGTAGGTGGGACGGGCTTGTTTCTCTGCCGTCTGACCGAGCTGGCAGGCCTGGGCTCAGACCCCGGCCGCCGCTGAGCTGTGGGGGGGGACCCGCGGCGGGCGGGGAATCCCAGCTTACTCAGCACGGCCTTGGCGCACGCTTTCACCGAGGAGCACGCCGCCTCGACTCGCCCAGCCACAGCCTGCTTTTGAGGCGTTGGTGTGTCCTGGACGACGGACTGACCGCTTAAATCAGGGTGTCCTGTGTCCTGTAATGAGGAAGAGGATGAGGTGGTTTGACAGGAGCAGCCAATCTTTTAGTGGCATCTCTGATTCGCACCGATGCTGAGATCTTCATCGGTCTTTTTGTCATTTTCCATCTTATGCTTCATGCGCTCAACCCATATAGATTGTAAAACATTTTAATTATAGCCTTTATCAAGTTTATGTGTGGTGCATAAGAAATGTGAAACAGATTACAAATGTTAGTTATTTAACGTGTATGTTTCAAACCAAGTCTGATGTGAGGTAGAGAATTAAAGCTTTGTGCTCTAAAACATATTTTAACATTAGCTAGTGTGGCTGTTCATTTGGCACAGATTCAGTACACTTCATTACTTTATCAGATATTTTTGTCTGGCATATCAGCCACTGCTGATTCGGACATGCTGCACGGACAGCGCTGTGCAGAATCAAACGCTTGGTTGTACTCACTTTGTCTTCATCTTTAGATTCCACCGTCTTACAGAGCTGACAGAAACAAATGAAAGTCATCATTTCATTCAGCAGGGGGGGAAAAAGGCTAGCTTCTTTTCAGGACCCGTGACACAAGCTGGAGCGGAGCTCCCTGCTGAATGTTCTGGACTCTGAACGTACAGGTGTTCTCACTGATGTCACATGAGGTCTCACTAATGAATTAGAACTCTGGAGCATTCCAGGCTTCTAACCGTGTGCCTGTGGAAATGGAGAAGAAAGAAAGAGTTTTTTACATTAAAAAAAAAAACTTTAAAAAGTGCTGCCAGAGTTCCTGCGTGTTAAGTTGAAAAATAATTTTATGCTTTTTAGGATTTTATTTCACGTTGACGGCTTTACATATTAGCCATCTGCTCTTTGAATTACCACCATCAGCCTTTTAAAATCCACAATGAGCAAGTTAGTTTTTTTTCCAAAAATATGTATTTTAACCTGTATATTAATTGATTTAAAATTAAAATCCCTGTTAACTCAATTACTTCATTTAGTCCTCAAATTCTATCCTAAGAGTTTACTGGTCTGGAATAGGAGTTGCACAACACGATGCACAACTAAATTAAAGTTTTATTTATTGTGTTTAACTGAAAGTGTTGGTTCTCCATGTTTAAAGTTAAGTTAATTCCGTCCTTTTTTTATTGTCAGGTGGGTTTTACCATTTCATGTTTCACACGCTCTAAAATCGGAATTTACACTCTTCAAAATCGAACGTCACATTGAGTTCCTGTTCTGTGCTTCTTTTGCCAGACATGCCGTCTCTCTCCGGCGTGTCGGACATGGACTACCCCCTGCAGGGGCCCGGTCTGCTCAGCGTGCCCAACCTGCCAGAGCTCAGCGCTGTCCGCAGAGTCCCTCTGCCCCCGGAGCTGGTGGAGCAATTCAGCCGTATCCTGCCGCTCGTTTAGGAGCCGCTGATAGAACCAGAAGTTTCCATCAGACAGAATGAGGGGGCTGCGGTGCGGGGGAGTTGTTGACTTTTGCTTTTGCTACTCGAGGCTTTCTGCTTAACCAGGTTAAAGATATGCAGTTTAACTGCATGATGGGAGTGTTTCCTGAGATCTCTCGAGCCTGGCTCACAATCGACAACGACATCTTCATGTGGAACTACGAAGATGGGTGCGTAACCGAGCAGTGATGGTGCGAACATTACAGTGCTCATAAAACCGGCTCAGCTGTGGTTGATGACGGCCCTTTCTCCTTGTTCCTCGCAGAGGAGACGTGGCCTACTTTGATGGCCTGATTGAAACTATCTTGGCAGTCGGTCTTGTTAAACCGAAACAAGGTAATGAATCAGATGTTCCTTTACTGTTTATTTTCCTCACTTGGTTTGTGTTGAAGAATGCTTACATGCTTGTTTTTATCTTTTCAGGGATATTGCAGCCACACATTCATTACCTGTTGGTGTTGGCCACGTCTGTGGATGTAGTCATCCTGGGGCTCAGTTTCCCCAAGAGCCAAGCAGGTGAGTTTTTCCTCGCACGGCGCATTTTGTAAATACCATGTCAAATTCTTTTTCTTCTTGCATTAGCGGTTTAATTTATCGTTGTGAGTCCTGCTTTAAAGCAAATAGCAGCCACATGCTAGATTACATGGGGAAATATGACTGATATGGGCTGAGCACGAGGCACGTTCTCTTTTTAAATGTAGAAGTCTGAGTGGGTTGTGGAGAGAAGGAACTATATTTAATGTCTCTTTTTTTTTCTTCTGTGATTAGGACTGAATGACAGCATGTCCGGTGGGATGCAGCTTTTGCCAGACCCCCTGTTTTCCATCCCCACCGACAACACCTACATCCTGTCCATCACCTCAACCGACCTGGGGCGCATCTTCATGGCCGGAAAGGACGGCTGCCTCTATGAGATCGCCTACCAGGCTGAGGCCGGCTGGCTCAGCCAGCGGTGCCGAAAAATCAACCACTCCAAAAGCTCCCTGTCCTTCCTCATCCCGTCTGTGCTCCAGTTCTCTTTCTCCGAGGACGGTGAGGCGAGAGCTGATGCTTTCATGTGGAGTGAGACGTGCCCCCCCCCACTCCCCGCTGAACACTGTTTCCTCTCTGCTCCACAGATCCTATTGTTCAAATAGCTGTTGATAATTCTCGTAACATTCTCTACACACGCTCTGAGAAAGGCGTCCTGCAGGTATGACATCTCACAGCTATCAGAATGTTTCACAGTGGAGTTTTCTTATCGGAAAGAAAGTCATTGGTTTGACCAGCAGTGAGCTGGAATGTTTCCTTATCTCCTGCTTTGCTTTTCAGGTGTACGACCTGGGTGCTGATGGTCAAGGGATGAGTCGCGTGGCAACGATGTCTCTGAGCTCCATAGTTGCGGCTGCTGGAAACATTGCCAGGTATGTTGTAGTTGTTCTTTCTTTGATGTGACATATCCTGCCCTGACTTGACAGTGAGATATTTCTCTTGTTTTTAATACCCCTTTCAGGACGATCGATCGTTCCGTCTTCAAACCGATTGTGCAGATCTCTGTGATTGACAGATCCGAGTCCTCAGATTGCCACCTGCTCGCTGTCACTCACGCAGGTGAAGTGTTCAGAAGCGTCGCGGCGACGTGCTTTTGGGTCATAAACTTTGCCCACTCCTCACCAGTTCTCTGCCCTTGCAGGCGTGCGGCTGTACTTCAGCACCACTCCTTTTGCCCTGCAGCACCAGAAACACCTTCCGGTCCGGCCCAGCCTGCTGGCTCTGGTCCACGTGCGTCTGCCACCGGGGTTTTCTGCCTCTTCCACCCTGCAGAAACCATCAAAGGTGCATAAGGCTCTACACAGCAAAGGTGAAAGTTCAAACCGGTCCCCAATTCATCTCTTCCAATTCCTGCTGTTTCAGCTGTGCCTTTTGTACAGTAACATTTGATTATTCAACTAATTTGATTCTTACAGGTGTTCTGCTAATGGCTGCCTCTGAGACTGAAGACAGCGACGTCCTCTGGTGTATTAATCATGACTCCTTTCCTTTCAAAAAACCTTTAATGGAGACACAGGTTTGCGTATATGCATTACATATGTCAATCTATGAAAGTCTGACATATTCCAGGGAACCATAACCATATTTTCTGTGTTTTTTTGCAGATGATGTCTAATGTCGATGGACACTCTTGGGCTCTCTGTTCCATTACTGAAGAGAGGCCGCCTAAGATTTTTACTCCCCTGAACAAAGACCTAATCCCCATCACTGACTCGCCGATGGTGGTCCAGCAGCACAATATCCCCCCTCAGAAGTTCGTCCTTCTCTCAGCAAAGGTTGAAAACCCAGTCACCATTCCTCATATTTCACACACAGAGCATACCATTTTTTTATGTTATCCTTAACTGTGTCTTTAACCCTCTGCTGTCCTGAAGGGGAGTTATATATTCCAAAAACTGAGACCAGTGGACCAGCTTCGCCACCTCCTTGTGAGCTGCGCCGGAGGAGAAAGTGACGAGATCGAACGCTTCTTCAAGCTGCACAGGGTACTGTGCTAGATAGTCATTTGGGCGTTTTTTTTTTTTTTTTAACCAAACTGCCTGCTCGTCTCTCATGTATTCACCACAAAGCGTGATGTTTTCTGTCCAGGAAGAGCAGGCCTGCGCCACCGCTCTGATCCTGGCCTGCTCCAATGCTGCCTCCGACCGAGAGGTCTCACAGTGGGCCACCAGAGCATTCTTCAGGTCAGAGGATGGTGCTTCCAGGTCCAAATTCCCACTGATTCACAGTGGGCTCAAACTAAAGGTGCTTCCTCCTCTTTTGTTGGATTCAGATATGGAGGAGAAGCACAGATGAGATTTCCTGCAGCAATGGCAACTCCCAGCACCGTTGGACCTGTGATGAGCTCTCCTGCACCAGGTGGGTACAGGGAGGGGGGGGGGGGGGGTTCTTATGACGGTGTCATTTTTTTATACACGTTTGAAATATACAGAATCAATAAGGCATAGAAAACATATTTCGATGTCTAATTTTTGATAAGTGACCGATTGTGTCCTTTTTTAATTCTCTCCCTCAGGTGTTGTACCCCCTGCTCTGGCCACCCCCTTTGCACCGATGCACTCTGGATCTGCCCCCATAACGCCCATGTCGGCCGGCCCAGAAGTGATTTTCTCAGGAAAGCACGACGGCATCTGCGTCTACTTTGCACGCATTCTCGGGTAGCTAAACACATTTTTTCTGGCTCGGAGGTTCTAGATACTGGATGTTCGATGATGAGGTCCTCTAACTTACTCCCACTCTCGCTCTCTGCTGAAAACAGAAATATTTGGGATGGGAGCCTTGCAGTTGAGAAAACAATGAACAATGGAAACCAGACTCTCAGCATTGTGAGTGTCAATCACATTTACCCGTTAAAACTGTTAAAAATGCACGATTGAGACGTTAACGCTTTTTGTTGCCTGCTGTCCTCTCAGTTGGAGAGCAGTGTCAGTTCGTCTGAGCTGGAGTCGGTCCTCCTAGACCTCGCTGGTTTGCAGGAGTTTCTCGATAAAAACTCTCAGCTGAGTCCTTCCTCTCTTGGTGCGGCAAGGTAAGACTTCCTCAGAGTACGGCAAATCATTTTTGCAAAAAACTCGGCTATCGCATCAGCGATTTTAATTTTCTCTTTTAGTCAGGTTAACTACATTGAACTATCATTTTAGACAACACATTTTAGTCTGATGATGTAGGTGGAGTTAATTTTCTCTGATTACTTCCAAAAAAAAAGTTTAAAAAAAACAGATGGCAAAAAAACAACCCACCTAAACCTTTTTTTCTCCATGTTAGCTTCACCTCCCCTGCCAACGTGCCACAGAGGCTGCTGGGATTTATGCGTCCTGATGGATCCAGTTCGCAACAGGTCCAGCAGGAGCTGCAGAGGAAGTATCACAGTGAGTTTCCACATTTTTGCCTCTGCGTTTTATAAAAACTACACAATACGTTGAGCTTTTTTCACACTAGCGAAAAGGGAAATTTGAAATTCTTTGATGTTTGAGACTCTCCACTGAACATTAATGCCTTTTGTTAATTAACATTTCGGTTAAATCAATCTCTCTTTTGTCTCCATCTCTAAATCCAGCCACGGCTCAGGTTTATGAGAAAGCGTCCCTGCAGGGCATCCAGCAGTTGGTGCATCGCTCCTATCAGACTCTGGCTCTGTGGAAGCTCCTCTGTGATCATCAGTTCAGCCTCATTATGTCTGAGCTGCCAAAGGTACTTGTGGGCACAAATACTTCTGTGTTTCTCACAGATGCTCGTGCAGTAATGCATTCATTGTAATTATTCTATGCCAGCTCGCCTCTCATTGTGCTTTCTTTTTTCTTTTTTTTTTCATCTGTAGGATTTTCAAGAGCAGATGAAGGGGGCCAGCTTTAAGGACGTAGTGATCCATTGCAGGGAGTTGTCTGGAGCCCTGGTCACCGGCCTCATTAATGTCTACATCAAAGATAGTGCCTCAGTGGATGCCATCAGCAATCATCTGCGTGACCTTTGCCCCCTGCTGTACAGCAGCGACGACAGCGTTTGCTCCAAGGTACGAGCGGGCGTAGTGCAGAGTTTTCATAATCTGCTGCTTGCACAGTAAGATTCACCACAGCTTCGGCTCCTCACATTTCTGTTTTATTGACATCTCTGTGTCTCCCAGTCATGAAAAATTAGGGCCACGTGCTAAAAATGTTATTGATCCAGCAGCATTGATTTGCTTTGGTCCTACACTCAGGCTAATGAGCTGCTGCAGAGCTCCAAGCAGATCCAGAGCAAAGCAGATAAAGAGAGGACTCTGAGGGAGTCTCTACGGCTCTACCAGCAGATCAGCCAGCACACAGACCTGCCACTCGTTTGCTCTCAGTACAGGCAAGGTAGGAGCACGCACCACCGCGCCTCCATTTGTGTTGCTGGAACGTCGCCTAATGCGGTTACATTTCTCAGTGCGTTTCTACGAGGGAGTCCTTGAGCTGTGCCTCACAGCAGCAGACAAAAAGGATCCACAGAGACTTGGGCCCCACTTTTACAAGAATGGAGAGCCAGAGGAGGACAGGGTGGGACAGCAAGCCTTCCAGGAAAGGTAAACGCAGCAAGGAGCAACAGATGTCAGCTAGAGGGAGAGCTGGAAGCAGACACATATAATCCCTTTGTCCTTTTTGCCAGGCTGTCGTGTTACAAGTGCATCACAGACACCATGCAGGAGCTTGTGAACCAGAGCAAAGCAGCCCCCCAGTCCCCCAGTGTACCCAAGCAGCCCGGGCCACCTGTCATGACCTCTGACCCAAACATGCTCAGCAATGAAGAAGCCACTGCTCATGTGAGTTTAAAAAAAAGAGAGAGACAGTGGTGGATTTTTTTCGTCGAACTACTTTGTGTGATCTGAATTTGTAATGAAAAGCCGGTCATTTTTCCCTGTAGTTTGAGCAGATACTTGGTCTGGCTCAGAGGTCCCAGGACGAGCTGTTCCACATCGCTCTGTACAACTGGCTGATCCAGGCCGACCTGACCGACAAGCTGCTGGAGGTACTGCTCTCCTCCTACATGCAAATGCAATGCAAATGTTCATCTAAGTGACCTGGCCTTGCAAAGGGAATATAATTAATTAATGATACAAATGGGATTTTTGCTATTTATAAAGGGACAGCGAAATTCACTATTTAACCTCTTTCATGATATTTTCATGAAGCAACACACGCCTGCACGCCATCCGTCTGATTCCTTCTCTCTTCGGTTCTCTCCAGGTGAACTCTCCGTACTTGGAGGAGCACCTGATGCACATGATCAAACAGGATCAGAGTAAGGTTCATAACATGGACCTGCTGTGGCGCTACTACGAGAGGAATCGCAACTTCGGGAAAGCGGCTCACGTCCTGGCCCGGCTCGCTGACATGCACAGGTTTGAATACGCACATGCACCGTACAAATCCTGAACGAAGTTTTTCGCTGAGCCGTTTTTTTGAAAAGCCATTTGCTTTTCGGTGTGCAGCACGGAGATCTCTCTACAGCAGCGTTTGGAGTACATTGCCCGAGCCATCCTGTCTGCAAAGAGCTCCTCCTGCATCTCCGCTCAGGCCTCCGACGGAGAGTTCCTGCACGAGCTGGAAGAAAAGATGGAGGTAGTTTGGTGCCAGCGATGACCGAGGGGAATCTTGACGTGAATTACAGCAGCCCCTCGGTTCCTGAATGTGCGCTTCCCCTCTCTTCTAGCTTGTGCGCATCCAGGTGCAGATCCAGGAAACCCTGATCAGACAGTACTCCCATCACCCTTCAGTGAAAAATGCCATCTCCCAGCTGGATTCTGAACTCATGGACATCACAAAGGTAACCCGCAACACCAACCCGCTGTCAGGTTCAGTGTTTTTATTTTCCCTGTGAAAAACGTGTTTATTGATTTATCTTCTTTTTTTTTTCACTCTCTTTTTTGCCGGGCAGCTCTACGGAGAGTTTGCTGACCATTTCAAATTGTCTGAGTGCAAGCTGGCCATCATTCACTGCGCCGGACACTCGGACCCAATCCTTGTGCACTCACTGTGGCAGGAAATTTTAGAGAAAGGTGGGAAAAGAACATCTGCAGCATCTGCATCCTGCACAACTCGGCACTCACTCGTGTGTTTGTGTTCCAGAGATGGGAGACAGTGCGGCCATGAGTCCAGCTGACAGGATGAGGGCCCTCAATCTTAAACTGGTGTCACTGGGGAAGATATACGCCGGCACACCGAGATATTTCCCTCTGGGTAGGCTCTTAAGTGTACTCCGTTTAGTCTGGTTAGAATTTCCGTGCATGGTGCTGACAGCTTAATGAACAGTGGGATAATTAGCCTTCCCTTCTGCATCATTTATGTCGGGATGCCTCTGGGGTGCAGCTCTGTTTGCTTCTGCTGGGGCTCTTCATTTCCAGCCAGCGTGTTTAAACCTGTCGTGTTTGTAGGGACTTTTTTTATTTTCCCTCCCCGATTTTTCTTTACATCAGTGCTACTACTCTCATATACTCTGTTGCGCTGAGAGGTAACCCAAATTTGTCCTGTGATTGCAGAGTTCCTGGTAAAGTTCCTGGAACAGGAAGTTTGTCGGCTGAACTGGGATGTGGGGTTCGTCACCTCCACCATGCAGGAGATCGGAGTCCAGATGCCGCGTCTGCTGGAGGTTTACGACCAGCTCTTCAAAACTCGAGTACGCACTTCCCTCTCAGACGTTAGACGTTGTTCCTCACTCTAGATCCGTATTTCTCTGAGGATTAAGTTGCTTCACTGTTTTTATGAATTTATTTTAGGATCCCTGCTGGCAGCGGCTGAGGAAGCCTCTACACCTGGTGGAGTGTATCCACGTGCTTCTCTCGGGATATGTGGATGACCCCAGCAGAGTGCCAACCTACGACAGGTAGTTACTGTCGCTTCAGCTGCTGACTTGTAAAAGTTTAACACTCTGCTCTCAGTCTCTGCTCTTTCTTTTGACTGAAATGCTGGCAGTGTTGATTTTTTTTCGAAAAAAATAAGAGAAACACACAGTTGTGAAACTGAAGCAGTTGAGAGCTGACATCCTGCAGTCTGACCAGGTATTGAACGTTTTCCTTTTTTTTTCAGGCGCCGATTCACCAACGTCTGCCTCGACAACATCTGCGGATACCTGGTGGAACTGCAGTCCCTGAGCCCGAACTCGGCCCTTCAACAAACAATCGGAAACTTCAAGTCACTACAAGCGAAACTGGAGAAACTCCACTGACGCTGAAGATTCCCTCAAAGCGTCAGCACAGGTGCCAGATCGGCTCTGGACCACACACCGCTGGCTTTATGGAAACGCCTGATTAAAAGTACAACAGCAAGCACAACTTGATTGTGTTTGTATTTAGTAGTACAGTTAGCCTCTTTCAGTCCAGCTGGCTCCAGAGGGAGCTCGAAAAAAAGTCTCGTGGTAAAAGTTAGGAAGAAAGAAGTGAGGCTTCATAACATATTTGATAGGGTGTGTTTTGCTGACTCAGAACTTTGAAAGAAAAACATTGCATTGTGTGCATAAAGCTGTTGGAAATAGAAAAAATTGCAATACGTGGATTTACCTTTGGTAATCCCAAAAAGAGCAGACAAACCACGAAACGGATGGATTTTATGTGTGAATTTGCATATATTGAAATGGCTGATATTTTGACATCATTTTCAGCATAGTTAAAAAAAAAACAACCTGATTTTGCCTGTTTCTGAACACTTTTTTTTTTCTTTCAACTTCTGCCTGTGAAGAGTGAAGCGTTGTATGTTGTAATTATGTACAGAACTTGGCCATAATGTCATCTTCTCTGCCAAAGCTCGTCACACACTGGTGTGCATTATTTACAGTGAGCATATTGTCTTCTTGGACTGGAAAACAGTGCCGTTATGTATGAGAGATTTTGTGACCCTTTTGAATTCAGAATACATTTTTACCCTCCATTGAACCTTCGTTTGAGGAAAACATTAAAACATTTTTACTGAAAAAAAAACATGTTTTGTGGTTTTTGTATGAATATTCTTACTATTTTGAATGAATTACAGCCATGTGTAAAATGTGTACAAGTAATTATCAAGAGAAATGAGCATCAAATTGCTGTTGATGATGTGACAGTTTGTGTAATTATCTTTAATCTAAACCAGCACTCAGGGCTTGTTACTCTGCTGACTAACAAGGTGCTAATTGCTGACGGTCTCTAGTTGGCTTTGTGCTGTAGTACATAATTATGTTTCATTTTGATCCCATGACGGAAAAAAAAATCTATTTAATGGTGCATTTATCTTTTTTTCCAGTGATTAAGTCAATCAGCAAGCGCAAGTCTTTGTGAGGTGATCCGTACATAATTTTCTGGGTGCAGCATCTATAAAACTAGTGTGAGTAGGGGACTTTGTAAAGTCAAGCCAGGTCACAAGTATTCAGGATGTTTTGGATTATTTTCAAACTTTATTCTCTTACCAGGCATACTGCTTTAATAATGATATTAAAAGCAGCAAAACTGTGTATTTGGAATCAATTAATCAAATCTGTTCATTTTTAAATTGAATTATTGTCTTTTCTTTACTGTTGGAAAGCAAAAAACAACACAAATAGGGAGAAAAACAAAGCTTTGAGAGCACCCCATGCTTCACAGCAGTGTGTGAAAGTATTAAGCACTCCCTTTATCTTTTTCATATAAGATATTTCATAAACGAACCCTCTTAGATGAGCTTTCTTGACATTTCTTTAAGTGGGTTTCAGGAATAGTTTTCCAGACATCTTAAAGGATATTCTGAGGCTCTACTTTGGATATTGGCTGACTTTAATTCTTTCCTTTGTTAGGATGATCTCACGCTGCTTAAAAAAATGTTGAGCTCCAGGCTTTTAAGAGGATCCATCACCGTTTTTATTCTCAGTCCAGTTCTTGTGTTGTTTGTCACAACTAAGCCTTTTCTTCCTGTTTACTTAAGAATTGCTTCTTGACAGCCGCTCTACCACAGAGACCGTCTCTGATGAGGCCTCAGCAGCCGGGACTTAGATCAGCTGATGGGACTGGATGCGTTTCTCAGACCCTCGTCAGTTTTACTTTTTAAGGGTGTCACTTTCAAATACTCTTTAACAGAACGAGATGCTCTTTTTTTCCATTGGGCCTGATACAGCGCACTTTTCTGAGATGCACCTCATTTCAGCCAATGGCTCTTTGGGAAATCACCTTTTTGGAACATTAACATCCTTTACAATTGGGATATAATTCCTGTAAACATGTCATTTTCACTACATTTATTGTTATTTCTACTAAAGAACGACTAATGAAATTGGTATAAATAATATATATTTGCAACAGCTAGCAACAAACTGCCTGAAAAAGCTAAATATTTCAGCCTGGTAGTTTTGGGTGTACAAACAGTGGCAGTTCATTCCTTCAGTGGACTGGCTTTTTTCTGTTCGAATGACTCCATTTATTGCAGGGTTTCTCATAGAGAATGGAGTTAACACCTGAAGAAGAGCAACACCGCCTGATAAGCTTCAGCACAGCTTTGAAATGACTCCACAGTCAGTGCATCAGGCAGCTTGCTGCCAGCCTGGTGTTAAACGTACAACTCTCAGCCTGCATTTAGTTTCCTGCAGACGATCTGGGCTCAGTTCCTGTCAGAATACATAAAATGTGTGAATATGCAGTGTCATAAAAATTCCCATAATGAGTGCCTTTCAACACTTGCTAAACTGTTACACACTGTCAGCTTTTAGGGGTGCAATAAAGCAGAACTACTGTAGCAATTAGCGGACGTTAAACAGCTCAATGAAAGGTACAGCAGGGAGAAGGAAACACTGGAATCTCAAGGATCAGTCAAAGGCTTCGTAGACGAACGGTCCGGTGACGGTCAGAGCCAAATGTCCTAACTTTACTTTTTTTTTTTTTTACTTCTGTCTCTTACATGAGCAGGAGAGTTTCTTCACTCCGTGCAGGAATATGTAGGGGATGATGCAGGTGTATGAGGCTGCGATGTAGCTGGCCACCTCCACCACGATTGATGAAGTCTGGATGTTGCTGGTGATGCGCAGGAGCAGATGAGTCAGCCAGCACACCAGGACCACCGTGGCCACAGCCACCACGCTCTTCGCCGCTCTCTCCTGAGTGCCTGCACCGGAGCCGCCCTTCGGTGCCGTCTGGACGGGCTTTGGAGTGTTGGACCGAGCTGAAACTCGGCTGTCGTTCTCTCTTTTCAGGGAAGAGGCGTGATGGCCCTCACCTGCTGGCGCCTCGTTTGGAGTTGAGGAGGCAGAATCTTTGGGGTCCCTGGAGGTTCCCTGACGGGGAACACTACAGACTGACCCGTCGTTAAAGTCTCTGTCGTTCTCCTTTTGAACCATACCTTTGCTGGGATCTGAGCAATGGCTCCCAATGCGTTTTTGATTCTGGAGCAACGTGAAAACAATCTGGACACTTGCAAACACGATTCCGGCAACAGGAAAAGCATTGGCCACGGTGAGATAAATGATCTCATAGGTCTGCCTGGCAATGGCATTGGGGAATACATCTATACAATCTTCATGGCTCTCGTTCTTGCCCACTACTGAGACAAAGGCAAAGTGTGGGACGCTGAACACCATGGACACTGTCCAGCTCCCAGCCAGCAGGCAGCCCACAAGCCCCAGGCTGTCCAGCCTTACCGGAGCCCCTCCCCGTTTCAGGGATCCCACCAGCTTCTGGTGCCAGTAAGCACTGATGAAGAGGGTGGTGAAGATACTGCTGGTTTCAGAGAGGTCAGCGCAGAAGCGAAATATGCCACAGAAGGTTTCTCCCAGGAACCAGCGGCCGGCGAAGTCTGCCATGGTGTCCGGCAGGTCCACCAGGTAGTTGGTGATGAGGTTGGAGATGGCCAAGTTGATGAAGAGGATTTCATTGGTGCGAATGCCAGATTTCTGCCTGGGCAGAGAGACCAAAGCCAGCCAGTTGTTTCCAATTATTCCTGCTATAAACATGATCGCTCGGATAACGGATTCAACCAACTCGTCTACGTCCATTGCTTCACAGTCAAGCTACAGCCTTATCCCGGTTAAAGGGGTTGGTAATCTCCAAAGGACGCTTTGGTCTCTGTCTTTTATAGAAAAGGACTTGAAGTCCTGCCCAATTGTGGAGTCGTTTTCTCTCATGGAACCTTCGTCATGATGATCCATGAATAAGGGAGGAGAGCTTTCTCATGACATGCTCTCCCAGGCGGTGTCCCATTTCACCAGATGTACCACATCTGTGCTTAAATGTGTCTTATTGTTCACCTTGAAATCTCTTTTGGTTATTTCACAACTTTTTTGTGAACTTTTTGCTTTTTTCAATTAAATGTTGCTTGATATCAGGTGTAATTGAGAACAGTGGGTACTGATATGCTATTGAGATCATAGAAATCCCCTTTAAACTTCCCTAAGTGATTCGGTCCTATCAATCTCTTCGCCTTTCTCTCCCCTCCATTTTTGACTTTCTTTTAAATGTGATCCTTTCAGGGTAATCCATAAACCACCTCTTTAAAAAAAACCACACGAATGGTCTGATAGCCTAAAACTAATTCTCTAAATGTATCTTTTCTTCCTCCTGCTACTCGCAATAGGGCATCGTAGGCTTCCTAAAAAAAACACGTCCAAGAATCTCTGATCAAATACATATTGGGGGCTCGTCGTAATGAGGGGGGGTTCCTGTTATTAAGAACACCAGCGGCTCGGACAGACTGCAGGTCACGTGAGGAGGTCTCAGTCAGAGTGTAGTAGCGGCTCACGTCACTGGTGGAGGCACCAGCTTTGGGAGACGCGGCGGCATCTGCGCGCTGCTGCGTGCCGGAGAGGGACGGGACGGCATGCGGCGATCCTCTTCTCCCTCCTCTCTTCTGACTATAATTCTATTTCTCCCCCACCCCCGCCCCCTTTTGCGCTCTGCAGCTCATGAAGGGGCTTCTTCCGACGCGCAAGTTCCGACGTTTCTGGCCGTGGCTCTGGTCGGTGGGGGACTCTGATGCGCGGACAGGATGCCCGCCAGCGGCGCAGACTCGCTGAGAGCCAGCGCCTTCGTGCCGGTGTGCACGGCCGCCTGCCTCCTGGTGGGCTCGACCTCCCTGTTCTTCGTCTTCACGTAAGTTCTGACCGTGCCCGTGGAAAAGTGGGGACACGCGTTGACGTGCGTATTTTTTTATTTTTTTCAGGGGGTCTGTCTGCTCATTTGCGCGTCCCAAACATTCCCGACTGTGCGTTGTGCCAAAAAAAGAAAAACAAATTATATTTGATCTACCTGCACATTTAGAAATCCGCTTAAAGGAACTGAAATGAGGCGTTCTGCACACGTATTTTAAAAGCGTCTTCCAAAATCTATCTGGAAAAAGTTGCATACGACGTAAAAGGCTGTTCTAAAAGGAGCTTTCTCAGTGAATTTTGGCCCTGTTGGCACAGCCTTCGCCAGTGGCAAACATCTGTCCTGGTTGGCTTGCAGTTTGGGCTGGTCTGGGTGGCTGCCCTGTGCACCCCGAGGACTTAGAGTAAGCACAGTTGAGGGGTTTAGCCACCCAGTATCAACATGTAGAAGCATGCCACCACGGCAAATATAACATGTCAGGGAAATGGAATAAATACACGAGCTTGCAAAAGCTCCATTATGAAGTGTCACATTTGTGAATGGGAGGAATTCGGACCTTCCTGTTTTGGCCTATTTGTGTGGTTAAAAAGACCCCACTCAAGTGAAAATTGTCATGCAAGAAAAAAAGATTAAGGATAATAATCATATTATATATCCAGTAATGCCTAAGAGTCCAATTGAAGTGATCATTCTAGGTTCCTCTGACAGAGCTGTGCAGCATTTTAAGCCTTTTATGTATATGAATAACTACTGACCGACTGACTGACGGCTCCCACCCCATCATTTCTATGCCAGTCCTCTGATCCTCGACCTCTGCAGCTGCATCTGTCCTAGTTTCTCCTGCGTTCTCCAGCCGCGCAGTCTTTCCATAGGAATCTGACACCAGATTGAGGGGATGTGGATTAAGATCCTCGGGCTGATGCAGCGTGATCCCCCGTCTGGAGAGATAAACTCTGTAGTGTTTGAGTTTTATTTTCAGCTGTTTGGATGTATACTACAGCCATGTAACACAGATCAATACTTGCTTTGTTTCATTAAATATCTCACGAGGACATGATTTATTTTTAGATTAAAGCTCCATTCGGGCGTCCTAAACTGAATAGCAGTTTCCATGAGAGAATACAAAAAATATGTCACAGTGACAAGCTGATCGGTGTCTTAAAGCTGCAGGCCCGAGACTTTTGGGAGACTTTGGGGAAATAGAGACAGACACTTCGGGCCAGAAAATTATGAGAATCTCTCCAGATGAACTCCATCTTTACTGAGAGGGGAGACAAAAACACCCCGCTGACGTGAGGGATTGAATAGCAACTACTTAACTGGGGCTGCAGTACTAAACCAGCAAAAACCACGACGCTTCAGATGATTAAGTGAACAAGTGATTATTCTGCTCTTCCACGGACGAGGTTTGCATCTTAGCTAAGATGACTTTAGGACATGGCTTTTAGATTTTTTTTTGCAGAACAGATCTTAACTGGCCGGATCTGTCTGCGAATTTCCTTGTATCCTAGTGACCTTACATTGATCTTTCGATCCAGCATGCCTGCAGCTGCAGTCTTTAATACCTTCCTTTAAATTAGTACTTTACTGACTCTGATCTTTGCTCCTCCAGTCTGGTCCTGGATTATCTGTTATATTGGCTTTCACCAGAAATATTTGCTTTCTGAGGTGAATTGGTTGAGTCTCTCTCACCAAGTTCAACTTAGTATGTATGGCTCGTTTGATATTTTGTACCTCAAAAGCCTTAGCAGCAACTAACCCCCCTTCATGACTTGATGAGCTGGTGCCATACGCCGTGCGGCCCCATGTTGTCTTCCCTCTGCCACGTTACCAACAAGTCCTCATCAGTGTTGCTGTGCATCGTGAACATACGTGCAGCTAAAGACCTGCCTCCTTGCAGTATATTCCTGCTCAGCACTATGTGAATATTAATGATAGTCACACAGCATATTTGAATCCCTTTCAGAAGGGGGGGAAAAAAACCCTGCAGGGATGTTACATACATAAAGCCGTCGTTCCTCTCTTATCTAATATTCCTATAATGATCAGTGTCAGCAGTTTTAGGGGCACGTTGGTAGCGTTGAACATGAAAGCGCGAGTCAGGTTCTGCTGCAGGTGCGGGACACAGAGAACAACCTTCAGATTAGTGGGGGCGCTTTTGTCTTCCTTTGCCTGATAATATTAATCACTTGGCGGTTTCCTGCTTTTGTTGCTCTGGCCGTGAACTTGTGTTTTGGGAGCCATTAAGGTGTGGTGCATTTGGAAGCTCCATGGCAGGACACGGACTTGTAAAAAGAGGAAAATTCCCCCTGTTGATCGTCATGTGTTTGCTTCTATGAAAAAAAGTGGTCTTTATTTCATAACAATAGACACTTTTATTGTTCATAAAAGGCACACAATAGATTGCTGGTGAATTAGTGTGGCCCAAAGGTACTTTAGATCATGTAAAAAGAAAAATTCTATTATGCAAAATGGTAATATTATAGTACATCAGGTTAACAATATTGCGGTTCTAAGTTGTGCCTGTTAGACTGTATTATATGTCTAAAGCTGGCCAACATTAGCTAATGTTAATCTCCATTAGCTAATGGTCATAACGGCCATGTAAGGTAGTAAAACCCCTGAGTGGATTGAAATGAGCAAGGCTTCATTTTATCATTAAATAATTTGTTTTTATCTTAATTTGTCTTCTGTAGTTTCTAAACGAAGGACTGTAATTTATTTTAAATTTCTTGAACATTTTACTGATTTGATTTTGATGCATCAGAGCAAAATCCACTGAATAACCCATTTTATTCATGCCTCCTTTCTTCTTAACCACCTTTGTCCTAATTAGATGACACACATTTAGAAAAGGAGACGGGAAACATGGATGACACAAATCTTCTAAGGAAAGGTTGAAACGCCAACAGCGAGAGCATAAAATGACGTTTTCTAACTATTGCTTTCGGCAGCTATGTCGCTTGGAATCTGTGAGTTTACATGACTGTGGCGTCATTAATGCATCTGAGAGTTTTCTCAGCATTTCAGACCTGAACTTTCAGCTTAACTGGCTGCTCGGTGTGAAGTCTGCTGTGCCACTGACCCACTGTGGGGATGAGGACAGTGTGCAGATTGCAGAGCAGCTTACTGTTCAGTGTGATTTATTAGAGCCCTGCCCTCGCTGTTTCATTAGGTGGGGCTTGTCTTGCAGCGTAATGAACTGTCTCCCTCTCTGCCGTCCAGATGGTCTCAGACCAATGATGGAGGCCCATCGTCCAAGCGGACACAGCTACACTGTAATCTGTTCCACACCTATTTCCAGATTTATAAAGAGAAATTATTACACAGTGCTTTATTTTTTATTTCAAGAATTAAAAGTGAAGGCTCGCTCGAGTGCTATTGAAACCGGTTTCAATCGCACAGCTTACTGTAACTGACCGGCTATGAAAGTTTAAGTACATGTCAAACATGAACACAGGTGGTAAGAGGAGCTTGGACACAAATCCTGAACAGCAGAATTGAGGCCTGGCAGAGGAATCATGCCATGCTGACATATTTTGATATGATAAACTTCTTCAGATCTACAAATAAATGATTGCAGACTTTGCAGTGTGTCCTGGTGGACTCAGAGAGCTGTCTGTAGCTGAAGAGAGCCCAGAGTGAATTGACGGTATATATAGTAACCCACAATGTAATATATGGTAAGCCTTGACTCCGCTGTCTTTGTGTTTAGCATCTGATGGGAAGAATTCACAATGCACGGTACTGGCAGAAATGGTCTGTAATCCAAAGTTCATAATCTAGGGATTACTGGGTTTGCAGCTGGCATGGCATCAGCAGGCATTCCTCTATAGAGGGACCCCTCCCCCCCATCGTCTAAAACCTGCCCCAGGGTTTGGGTTTGATGCTGAAGTGGGATGAAGTGCAAAAATGAGGCAAACAATGTTGTTTGTATTTTCCCTTTCAGTCAGCCTTTTCATTCGTTTGCCCACGTGTGGACAGTTAGTGAGGAAACTGTAAGGAAAGTGATATACCGGTATGTCTTTCTGTTTCTCTTTAGCCTTGGACACTGCACAGCCCTCTACCCGGTGACGCTCACAGAAGTTTCACGCAGTATATAGGTTAAATAGACACTGTTGATAATCCCGTGATTCTTTTCCTCTCTGTCTACAGCTGTAACCTGATTACACTGCCCCTCCTTTTAATCTCACACCATGGAGGTTCACCCATTCGCGATTCACATCGCACACATGCACACACACGTATATATCGAGTAGATGCCGTTACAAAGCAAGATGTTTTTTTACAGCCAAGGCCGTGACCGCATAGTCAGATAAAAGACCTACCATCCATGTTCTGTGCCAGGTGCAGGTTGGTGGGGCGGGGCTAGGAACATGCTGGACAGGCCACCAGCCAGCCACAGGGAGAACACATAGAAACAAGACTAGACTACAGATGTTACCCTGCAGTAGTTAAGAATGACCACCCAAACCTGACCTGGAGATTTGGAAGAAACCGGAGCAGTTTTAAAAAACAATGTTGATGATTCAGATGCAAATTATAGACCCATCTGTCTCTCTAAAGACATGCATGTCTTTTACATGACTGAAGATGATCGGACAAACTATTACAAAATGTTGAAAGGGAGAAATGTTATGTTTCTAAGATCATGCTATTTTTTCTGTAATGTTAGCAGCACATTTCAGTTTGTCAGAGATTAAAAGGCTGAAAAAACAAATATATACACAGTCTGGAAAGGAGGAGCGTCTTATAAATAAGTAGGTTAAGTCGGTCAGCACTGTGTTGATACAGGTCAGTGACACGGTAAGTTATCAGAGCAGCTTTAAGTGAGGATGGGTTTTTAGGAGAAAAGATAGGAAGGAGTTATGGTGTACATTAGGAGTAAGGAACTCTATTCATATCTATAATTTCTATGTAATCAGGGCTGCATTAGGGGCCTTTTGACAGTGCTACTTTCGAAACAGATATGCTTGCATAGAAGATGTTGTTATTTAAGTTATTGCTACCGTCATCATCAACCAGACTCAAAACTTGCATAATTCTTTTCTCGTGCATTACAAAAGCTAACATACTGCCCATGTCACATGAATGCTGCAATACAGAAGACAGACGGTTATGCCTATGTTTTCAAATGCATTGATTTGTTGTGCATTTTTATGTTCTATATTCATGCAAATCTGTTCGGTTCTGCCAAGCAGACAAACAGTTTGAAATCATTAAGCAGAGACTAATGACCGAATTTCAGTATTTACTATCACTTTACGACTGTCACTTCCAATTCCATTTGATCAGCTTATTGACAGGTGGTGAATCTTTGGTGATGATCTTTCACCTACCGTTGTTTAACACAAGGACAATGAGAGACTTTGCTCCGCTGCAGGGTGTAAGAAGAGGATCAGCAGGCCCCCTTCTTTTAATCTTATGTTGTTGGTACCGATGTACACACACCAATACATGCTTATCTCTTACTGGAAACAATTACTTTTGTGATCCGCTCTTTCCCTTGAAATAAATAGGATGTAGATTATCCCTTATAGTTCTTACTGCAGCCTTGATTAAGTGAGTAAGTGTTAACCTTTAAAAACTCTCTTTTTATGACAAAAATTGTCTTAGGATAGAGTTTTTCCTAATTTCTTCCCCTGCATGTGTTTATTCAGATGTCCGTGGCTGGCTGTGACCATCTGCCCTGCTGTGCCACTATGCTGTGCCATCCTTTTCCTTCTTGTGCTTGCCAATTTCACCATGGCAACCTTTATGGATGCTGGTGTTCTCCCGATGGGTTAGTGACCAAAGTCATGTAATGATTTAAGCAGGAAACAGAATTTTCTGTCACTATTGAGCATTACTTCAGAAGACACCTGTGTGGGTTTTGCAGCCAGTGAGGATGAGGACAAGGACGACGAGTTCCGCGCGCCGCTGTACAAGAATGTGGATGTGAAGGGTGTCCAGGTTAGGATGAAATGGTGTGCATCGTGCCATTTCTACAGACCTCCACGCTGTTCGCACTGCAGTGTCTGTGATCACTGTGTAGAGGTGAGTACACAGACAGTTAAGACGCTGCAAAAGAAAGAAAACAGAGAGAAAATGAAGCGAGTAATGCTTATGAGCTAGTGTAGCAACACGCATGGGGAGAGTCAGTGAAGGAAATTTCTGCATGATGACGGCTGAACAGAGGGTGACTGAGGCTGAGATCTCAATAATCAGGTTAATCCTTTTCTCAGATCCTTTGTTGTCACTGTAGAAACACAATTTAAACAGGGCACAGGAAGCAAACTATGTTTAAAGCACAGGGGATTATAGCACAAGTTATAATACTGGATTTTAGAGCCATAACATTTTTGCAAAAGGCCAGAGATTTTTTTTCTGATTCTTTACTTAGGATTTTGACCATCACTGTCCTTGGGTAAACAACTGCATCGGGAGGCGAAACTACCGCTTCTTCTTCCTGTTTCTGCTGTCTCTGACCATCCACATGATTGCTGTCTTCACATTTGGCCTCATATATGTCCTCCACCACATGGACGACTTATGGGAGCTGCACTGCACTGTGACGTATCCTTGAAACATGATCAGCACCTGTTGCTGTCTGAGTGTGTCTGAGTAAGGGGTTTGTTTGACGGATGGTGATATAAAGCAGTTTTCCTGAATAGATTTTCCAGTTTGGTAGTGATAAGTATAACAGGGCTGTTTCTTATCCCTGTCATTGGGCTCACTGGGTTCCACCTGTACCTGGTGTCCAGAGGTCGCACCACCAATGAGCAAGTGAGCAGTATTTTCTTGATTTCCATGATATCTGACTCAGTATTTGCATAAAGCACTCCTTATGTTTATTCACAGTTTACACATTAACAATTGTATGATATATAGGTTACTGGGAAGTTTCAAGGAGGAATAAACCCTTTTACGAGGGGTTGTTGTAACAACATGGAGTACCTGGTTTGCAGTCCAATTTCTCCAATGTAAGAAACAACATTTTTTGTATTGATCCTCATCATTATTGGCTTGGACATAATTTACAAACATCTCTCTGTTTTCCTTCATCCCGGTTTCTAGTTATACAGGGAGACCCTGTAAGAAAACAGTCATCCATGTTCAGCCTCCATTCCTGAGACCAGAGCTTGATCAACAAAAACAAGTGAAAGTCGGGGACAACGGGATACATAATCCTGCACTCCAAAACAAAGTATGCAGAACCAGTTAAATATTTTCTCAGATATTGTCTAAATACTTTGATCGCAGTCCTCAAGGGACATGAGATATGTCTCTAATGTCTCTGTGTGTTTTTTCTCTCGCCAGCCACCCTTAGCTGGAGCCGTTGGGCTGTCAGATGTCCAGTCTCTGCCCCCACTGCCTCCAAAACCAGACCGGGGTCTGCTGAAAAGTCAAGTCGCTCTTTTAGATGGTATCATAGCTTTACATACAAATATAACCTATAAATAGCAGACACCGCACTGAAGCAACCTTCTTTCGACACACAATTCATATTTGTTTCATGAAAAAAATTCCCATTGCAAGTTATTCCATCACAAGCAGATTTTTAAAATAACCTCTCTAGTAATTTAGTACTGCAGCAACCTCACCAAGAGCATGCATTAGCTACCTCTTCAAAAGATTTACATCTTAACAGTGCTTATTGTATAGTAGGAAAACTAGACTATTTGATCTTTTCAAATCATAACAGTACTTTAATCGTTCCCTTTAAGATTTCATTGCTGGAATGTGTTCGCAGATTTTTTATCCTATACGATAGCACTTAATCACAAGATGACCTCTTTTTTTTCAGATATGGGACATTACACTAAATCCATCATTCCTGTGTCTATTCCCACTGTGCCCCAGCTACGGCCCGTGCTGGAGGCTATATCCAGGGGATCATCACCTATTCTTCCAGAGCAGGTGACCCTTTTCGTCATCCTCTCTGACACAGGGCTTTTGTTCAGCCCTTTTTCTTATTTCAGACAAGAGTATGCAATGCATGGTTTTTCTGGCTGTCTGACACACTGTGCTGTCTGTTTTGTCTTGTCTTGCTCAGTTGCTGAAGACATCAGAGCAGCAAGGGAACAACAAAGGTCCTGAACTATGCTCCGGGTCTGGAGAAAGCCCCAAAAGAGGCGGCCATCCGGCTAGCCTGCCCGTCCAACTAGCCCTCCATCCCGGCACTGTCTCCAGCTCACTACAGTTCAACTCTCTGACTCTCAACTCCCGCTCTCTTACGCTGAAACACGGCAGTCGCCATGGCAGCAAATCCCAGCTGCCTGCCATGCATGTTGATGGGTCGGGATCTAATCCTTCTGCGGGGATCATATCTGCTTCCGGCCTGCTGACTAATCACAGCAGCGGCAGCAGCAATGGGTACTCTTACTATGATAATCTCACCAACCCCGCAGAACCCCAGTTTATGGCTCAGAGGGGAGCCCCGTCAGTTAGCTACCACCCTCATTTTATGACCCTGGGGACAGATGGGACAGTGCAGCGTTCGTCTCCTCACTCGTACAGTCCTGTTTTTATGGGTGTCACCAGACAGTCTCCTCAGCCTCGAGACTCCTCACCATCTTTGCAGGGTCTCACCTCGAGGGATCCCTCACCTTCTTTCCAAGGTTTAATTCAAAGAGACCACTCTCCCTCCTTTCAGGGGCTAATTCCAAGAGACCTCCAAACCCAAAGCATAATGTCACGTGACATTCCCCCTCCAGGTTTGGCAATGCGAGATTTGACTTCTCAAGGGCTCCGAGAGAGCCTTCGGGATCTCACTTCCCAGGATATGACGCTCCCAAAGTCGGCCGCTGCGCGCTACGACAACTTTTCAAAAACCATCATGGCCTCCATCCACGAGAGACGGGAAATGGAGGAAAGAGAGCGGATGCTCCATTTACAGGCTAGATCCCAGGCACTCTACGGTCCAGAAATAGGAATCTATGACATCCCCAGCAGGAGGAGCCTGCCACCCGACAACATCAGACCGCCAGGTGTCCGTGGGCCGACCCCCCCGGCCTACGGCTCCAGAGAGTTTCTGATGAGCACAGGCATTCTGGGTTATGGCGTGAGGACCTCGACGCTGTCCAGCTCCTCCACATCCTCTCTGACGCGAGGCCCGAAAACCTCCAGCTCTCCCCTGCAGAGCAGCAGCAGCAGCCTCCAGAGCAAGGGGAGGTCTTCTTCTCCAGCCTATGGCCCCCCTGAGAGGCAGAGCCAGGGAGTCCCCTCTTCCACAGCCACCCTGCCCCGTTTGTCTTCTACCACTTCCCCTGCCCCCCCATACCCTTCCTATGCAACGACAAAACATTCCTCATTCTCATTCTCCTCGGAGGGGAAGGAGTCTGTCACCCTGCGAGCCCTGAAATGAAACTCATTCCATGTTTCTGATGATGTGAATGAATCATCTATGCAGTGTTAGTCTCTGTCTTCACAGCTCCAAAATCTTGTTTATTAGAGGCTACTTGTATGAGAGTATGTGTGGAAAGCTAGAACACAGTAAAGGTAAACTCAGAAATAATCTTCCAAATTTAAACAATGAAAAAAAAAACTATGGATCTCAGGATATCATTGCCTCCTACAGAAAGAAGGGACCCTTAGGACTAAATGAAAGCCGAACGATGTCAATAATGCAGATTAACATATTATCTGTGTCTGTGTTTTGATATTGTGAAACATTGTAACACAACATTATCTAATTGTTCTCTGTAAGGAAAAATAATCCTTGTTTAACAGAATTTTGTAGTTGTTTATATGAATAAACTTATTTTGTAATTTCCACATCTGTTTAAATGTTCTTGTGAGGAGAATGGCTCTAAAAGCAGAAGTGGTGCCCTTTACTGTAGGTTATCCATAAATCCATACATAAAATGCATTAGCTTTGGCAGCAATGGAAAAAAAGGCTTATCTGAGTTCTGTGAAATAGTGTGTGGCGCTATTCAATTGCTTGATGTCTATTTGTCTGTGGCACCCTCTAGTGAACAATTTTAAGCAGTGGCATGATATCTGTTATGCAGAAATATCCAGCAGATGATGCTATTGTGTGTTAAACACTACAAAGTAGCATAGCCTGTTCAGGGAGGCAAGTAGTGCTGAGACCTGTGGGGAACTCAGTTAGACGACCTGTAGTTTATAGTTGGCATGAGAATCCTATGCCAAGAAAATTGCTATACCGTAAAAAACAGGAATGTTTATTCAGCATTCACGTTTTTTTGCAGCAACAAGCCACATTCAGATTATTCAGAAAGATATAGTGATACAAAGATCCACATCCACATTGTGAGGACTGTACATACAAAAAGTATAAAACCATTTTATCATTAAAAGGTTTTCTCATTCAAAAACTCAAAGATAATTCTAAAATTTTCAACATTTGCAAATGGTAGCAAATAATCAGTGCATCACACAAGGCCAAAGTGGATTCCTCTGAATCATGCTTCCTCTGAGTCCTCATTTCTGCCTCTCAAACTAGAGCTTTCTCAGAAAAACATCCATTCACACTGTCATCATTTCATAAAACCACTGCAATTAAGGTGTCGAAGATTTGTTAATCTAACACGAGAGCACAGAAAACACAGCCTGACTAAATGAAGTAATGAATAATTTACTGTGCCAGTCATGACAGACTGAACAGCGCAGTCGATCTCCCGTCACACACACAGATGTAAGAGATGGACAGCATGCCCCACCGCCCAGAACAAGACAGATGAATTCAGGATATTCATATTTTCTCTGACTCTCAGTCCTCTCTATCAACAGTGTGTGTTTCTTTATCCAAAAAGAACCTAACAAAAAAAGCAAGGGGAAGTTGATGTGTAGCAGCCTTTCTTATCTCCTCTGACTAATGGCACTGATTTTTGTTGGATGACCTCAATATTATAAAATGATTCACCAGATGCGGACCGACATGCACGGTTTTGCTGTTTTCCAGATGAAACCACTACTTGTGTAATTGCCATTTGTGCAGCTGTTTCACAGTGGACCAAATGTGGACTCGAATTATTCAAGCCTACAACTCAGTTGCAAGCCAAAAGAAATAATAAAAGGTTCTACCGTCTTCTGCACAACTGAACATATAAATCTAGACCAAAACCTAAATTTAAAGCATGGTGGAAGTCCATCACATTCTTTATGACTGTTGTGCAGAGCAGCAAACATGCTGACTTTCATGTTTGCAATGTATTATACATGATTACATAAACAACATGCATTCACACTCTCTCCAATCTGGTATGTCTGATTGTAATCCACATTATTTTTCAGTCATCCACACTTAAACTGCTTTAGTTGGTAGTTAATGCATAAAAAACACTTCACATGACTTTGGTTATTACCCCTACCCCCTACCTCACCACTCCCACCATCCCTGTTTCTGAATTAAAATGGTCATAGAAGGTAAGATGGTAATGACAAGGTGGCTGCAGAATAGAGGGATTGCAGGTTGTTGAATTATTAGAATGGATCTGAGCAGGCTGTGGTGTCTGAAAAGCTTCTCATCTTACATCATGCAATCTTTTACAATATGTCTCATCATCAAATATATACAGTGTATAATGGAAGAGGGGATTCATCATCATCTTAGCTTCATCTAAAGTTGCACTTAATAAGCTGTTTCAATTATTCAACTGATTCAATAACTAAACAAAATAACTAAACCTGATGATTACAAACACTGAATCTTTGTGTGAAAAAAGTAATTTCAAAACATTTGAAAAATGTAGACTATTTCTTACACTCAATCAAGCTTGCATGAACAACAACCTTAACAACAGCGTCATTAAGGGATCCAGATACCTTTAGGTTGCAGATGCCTGTGTTGCCATGGTTCTCCTGAAATCCAAATGCACGAAGTTAGGAAGAACAAAGCAAAGAAGAAAAAAAAGGGGGAAAAAAATGTGAAGCTGCAAATGAGAAGCACATAAACAGACTCTGTGGTGAACAGCAGAGAAAATCAGGCTGAGAATGATGATAAGAATAAAAGAAATGGAAATAAACACATGAACAAAAAATATCAATTTTGATCATCCATCCATCCATTATCAATACCGCTTATTCCCTGTTGGGGTCGCGGGGGGAACTGGAGCCTATCCCAGTGGTCAACGGGCGAGAGGCAGGGTACACCCTGGACAGTCTGCCAGTCCATCGCAGGGCCACACACAGGACATACAAGGACAAACAACCACTCACACTCACATTCACTCCTAAGGGCAATTTCCCCAATCTCCAATCAACCTAACATGCATGTTTTTGGACTGTGGGAGGAAGCCGGAGAACCCGGAGAGAACCCACGCAGACACAGGGAGAACATGCAAACTCCACCCAGAAGGGTCCTGGTTCCCCCGGGATTCGAACCCAGAACCCTCTTGCTGGGAGGCGACAGTGCTAACCACCACACCACCGTGCCGCCCCCAATTTTGATCAATAAAAATAAATATACGCATAACACATGTTTCAGAGAGACAAAACATCCAAGCAGCACAAATCTTCGGGAGAGATGTTGAAATGGTGTTGTTCACAGAACATCATGGTGGAAAGCAAATTTTCATAAAACCACATCAGCAAATCAGAACAGCTCAGAAAGAAAAAAAAAAGCTTTTGATGATTCTTTTCTTAAAGATTATTAAGCTGTTGTATTAAGTTGTGTTGTTTCTGTGTTGTAGTGTTTGCTACCTCGACACACCTTCTGCTGTCGTGGCTTTTGTGCGGCTGTTGTGCTCTGACTTTTGTTGTGCTGTTTGAGCGTGGCTCCTCGGGGACTTCCCACCGCATGAACTTATGATAACCTCTTGACATGAAATGATTTCTCTATCACCAGTTTCACACACACACTCGCCTTCAAACACTGCAGACTGACCTACATTCCCCTCTGTAGCTGTGGGTGTGCCTCTCTCAGCCTCTTCCTCTCACCTCATTGATATGCCTGATCATCGGAGGCATCGCTGAACTGGCTGATTGTCATTTTCAGCTGCAGTGCCACTGATGCATTCCATTTCCTCTCTGGGCTGTCCCTGGGCGTGATTAAGCACTCTCTGCTGTGACACTTGACAAGTAGGATTTGCATTAATAGTAACCCCGGCTTCTTGTTTCATCAGGGATATTTAACACTGTATGAATTATTTATCTGATCGGGAGGGGATGCATTGCAATGCTGCTTTTGGGGAAGATCTTTTATTTACGGGTGATCTGACTGGCAGATATTGCTGCTCTTAAAGGCTGCCAAGCAAGAGCAGCATTAAGTCAATGTGAAAGCCAGGACGTCAAGCGGTGCTTTGTCATTTATAGTCTCAGGACAAACTCTCACTGTGACTGGATCTTTTTCCACAAACAGCAGCATTTGCTCCCTATTCCAGCTTTCCCCGAGCTTAACCCCTTAATGTTTAGAACCCATTTGAATGTATGAATATTGGAATGAAAGAGGACCTTTTTCTTCAGAGGCCAATGTGTTGACCTTTCCTGGTATTTCCAGTTTTGTCATGCCTGGTCGGTGTGACAGTGCCATCTGAAATAAATGGCACGGGTTTCTTTTTTTTTGTTGCTGTCAAACTCCTCTTAGATGTGATTTTTTGTAATTGCATTAAAATAAATAACCATCAGCTGCACTTGTGAGCCTAAACAGAACAGTAGTGGGCAGTGCGGGGGTTTAATTAGGACAAAAATCTGCATTGACTGTGTCTCAGTGTGGCAGAGACCACAGGAAAGGGATGTGAAATGCCCTGCTGAGCCCCAAACACTGTGTGGGCATTTTGTTGCAATTAATATACCACCATACATACTGTAATGTTATACATCTCTTTCTCTGTGGGTGTGTGTCGGCACATTCTGCACTTTTCACTTGACTGTGCTCCCTCTGTTCATCTCAATGTGTGTGTACACATAATAGGCATCAGTAATTGCAGTAATAATTACATTCATTTTTTGCCACATGGCCGAAGCAATTCACAATCTCTTTGCTGTGATGAAGCAGAACTGCCATCATTTGTACAGCAGCAACAAAAGACCATTGTTTACACTTTAATCCAGCACATGCGACAGAAAAACATTAGTTTTGGGGAAAATCTTGTAGGGAAAATAAGACTAAAATACGCAGAGAGCCACACAACAAAAAGATTCCATGGGTGAAACTGTAGAGGACATTGACAGCCCTCATTAAAAGAATCTTGCTTTGAATCCTTGCTCGGCAGAATGTGGATAAACAACTTTTTTGATCAGTTCTCTCAAGAAACCCTGTTGAGTGAATAGGAGACATCAGGCAGTCAGGGGACGATGCTCCAGCTGCGTGTAACAACAAAAAAGGGGTTGTTTACCTGAAAGCTTCAGCTCCTGGAGATATTTCGAATCTTTATATCCTCCTTTTATATGTCTGTTTGTGAGTAGGTTTTCATCCATAATTAGACATTCATAAGGAAAGGATTGTCATCCTTAAATCTGTTAGGTGCTTTATCTCTAAATGAACTTGAATCTTTTCAGAAATGTACATTGCTGCAGTGAAGCATTTTCTATCATTTTCTATCAATCATTCCAGTATTCCTTGTTATTTTCTGGTGTATTTCTTGAGACATATAAGATTTTCAATGACATATGGATGTGATAAAATTAGGTAATTATGTTTTTTCTTCAAGGTTGTCCATACATTAGCAATGAAATTGCAGATAAAGGATAGAACAAAGAGAAAGGGCCCTTTTTCAAACACCTTTGAAATCACACTCTAGAAGTCCAGCATGTTCTGCAGGTACTCTCTGATTTGACACTACTGAATCCCTTTTGTATTGTAATGCACCAGAACGTAATCTTATACTGGATAACGAGTGTCTTCATAATATGAGCCATTTTCTAAAATGAGTTTTTTGCCACCATCAAAATAGCCTGAGGGGATACTGTGGGACGGCATGAAAATTACACAGCTATTATTGCAGTCATCATATTTACACTGTTGAACAAGCATAGTTTGGAATTTGATGGATGATGGAAAAAACAAACAGCTCTCTTCTACAAAGAGTGCAAGAAGGAAGTTGTTGCAAAGACTGAAAGCTGAGGAAAACATTTGTTAATGTTTTAGAAATTAACACTAGATATGAATTTGTGGATACAAACATATGGTGGTTTGAAGCAATTTAAATTCTCGCCACTACAGCTGGCTTGAATTTAAACACCAGGAACCAGGAACCACAATAGAAAAAGAAGACTGTTTTACCACGTTGAAATTATTGATTAACTCATACAAAACTATTAAGAATGCAAAAGAATTTTAAAAAATGTTGATCAAAATAAAAAAACTGTAGTCAAACTTTACAAGTGGTGAGTCTACAATTCAAAATATTCTTGAACAGATTTAACAAGTGTGGATCTGAAGCACCAGAGCTCGCTTGTCTGCAAAACCTCTGTGTTGTTGTCCTCTTTAAACCTTATTTAGACACACTACAGGAAGATTTTACAGCTGTGTAAATCTAAGCATGGTGTACCTCCACAAAGCCTCCTGCCTGTCTGTCTATTTCTCTGACTTGGTGCTAAACATTTGCCATGCACATAAATCTTGAGGAACTTTAAATAATGAACGTCATACCAGGGGATGAAGTGTAATAAAACCAGTGGCGTGTTGTGTTCCCTGATATCCGACCAGCGCCGGGCACTGTGTAATATACCTTGACAGGGTAACAATGTTGAGTCAGGATAAAAATTGTTCTACGCACTGCATATATTTACTACAAATCCCTTTGAAAATGTTCTCTGTTTATTGAATAAACTTCACGGCTACACTTGATGATGCACAAATGTCTCCAGTAAACCAAACCCTTTCATCCTCCCCACTTTTCCGTCCTTGCAGACTGTCTTCAGGCTATTAACATTCAGCTGTCGAACTTTCTTGATTTGACTAAATAAAAGGCTCAAAGACCAAACTTTCACAAGCTCTTCTCTTCAGAGTTTCTAACAATGGCTGTCCAGTCTGAAAAGCAATAAGTATCAAAGGTTTTGGTTTCAAACTTGCCAGAATACTTTTCTTTGATCATATCACACCCTTCTTCGCCCAGATCCTCTTGCTCAAGGATCATCAATGTATTCATTACAAGATTTTACTTCTTACCTTCAAAGCCCTCTATAATCTCACTCCTTCATACCTGCCAGGCTTTCCTCCTATACTCTGTCCATCTCTTGACATTCATGCTCAGCAGCCGTGCTGACTGCCTCTGTACCAGCACTGCCAGAGCCTCTGGAAGCTCTGGACTCTCCAATGTAACATGCTGACTGAATTTAGCTGTAAATTCAAAAACACAGAATGCACTTATCGATGTGTTTTATGGAGCCAGGGTAATTAGGCCTTCCACACTTTGCGTTGTTGTGTTATCGTAAAAGGATGAATTGTGAGGTGTCCTTGAGCAGCTCTAAACTCGTGAACAAATGGCATGTGTCATGAATGATGTTGTTGAATGGCCGAGACTGAAGCTGTAGTCAATTTCAGATGTGATGAAAGACAGTGCCTCAACATGTAGCAAAGCCAGCAGGGAAAAACCTAAAAAGCATTCAGCATCAATGCTTGGCATTCGTGAGGGTAGTTAGTGTGTTAGTGTGATAAAGGGTAAATGGTCACTGGGGGTTTGAATCTGAAAGGTCCACTTAACTGAATTGACTGAGTAATGAGATCACTGTGAAAGGGTTCCTACAGGCTCCTACTAATGCCCACAAGATAAAAGCAGCCGTGTCTGTATGCAAGCTCACACACTCAAAGATATGCATGCATCAGGTGGATACTGGCTCTGAGTCACCGCCTCTGTTATTCCAACTGATAGGCAGTTTCTCTGGTCAGCATGTGGCTCTGTTGGATGTGATGTCCATGATGACTGAGACGTGATTTAAACATGTTTAATGTGTTCTTTGAGAACATGGGAGAAAGTGTCTTCATTTTGTCTCGAAGGTGCAAAAAACTGTCAGTATGTAGCATAACCTGTAATAAGCTCGATGATTTCAAAGCTGCCTAAAGTCCCTGGGGTAGAATATTATATTATATCTAATTATATTATATCTATTTAGCAGTGCCTGTGAGCCACAAAACTTTCAGGACAGGAAGAATTTTTCCAGAAGAGTGGACAAAAACAGCGACTGAAAGACACATTTGCTAAAAGCCATCAGAGGCTTTTGTGAGGCAGTTTAAGTATCCTACTGAACATGCTGAGTGTCTCCAACTCATTCTGTTAGAATTCTATTCGGAAATCTGGTCTATTTCAGTTTACAGAATGTGGAGAAAAAAAGTTGTGCAAAAAAACTGTTAGCAGCAAGTTTGATAAAGTGCAGACAGGTGCCATATGAGCTATTTAAAAATCCATTAACAGTGCTATGCATCATCTGATGAGTGCTTGACAATAACAGGGGTTTAGGTCATGATAAATTCTCACAATACTGCTGTTGACAGAACTTGGTTTTATAGCAAATCTGTTTGCTTTAGACAGCTCTAAAAGTAGAAAAAAATTTTCCAATTAAGCTGCTTTGTTGCTTTTTTTGTTGTAAAAAACATCAAGAGAGTGGTATTTTGCATTAGCTTGAGCTTTAGGTTGCAGCGATGGAACTATGGGAGGGAAGCGAAACACAAATGTCTTCTGGATCACTGGATTAGTTTTTTAACATGTCAGAGAATTTTTTAAATAAGAAAATAACGTTCCAGGAATGTTGATTTTGAAAGAAGTTTGAAAAGTACGCATCAGACATTTTTTCTAGATGATTTCTAGATGAATTATAAACGATCTTTTGACAAGTGGAACAAACACTTCTTTTATAGTGTCTCATTACCAATGCGTCCTTCGGCCGTAATGACATAGTGATTTTGAATAACCAATACAATGGTGGGATTGAATGAAAAAGAAGAGAGATCTTCAAAACTGACAAAGTGTAGACTGTCAAAGATATCCTACAGAAGCAAGTTAGAATGCTCCAACATCCATCAGTGATATTGAAGGATTTGGTTAAATCAATAAGAAACACAGATGATGAAGAGCAGTGCTCCATTGGTGATAGCAATCATTTTTACATGGAGTCTGCAGTCTCTAAGCAAGTGCTTTGGTATTACAACGTATGTTAGAGAGTAATATGATCCTTATCCAGAACTCTCCAGCCAAATAGATTTTCTCGTTTCAGCAGTCATTTTCACAAAAATCGCCACTGAAGAAAGTCCAAATAAGCAGTGACCTTTGTGAAAAGCAGTACCATGATCGTGGTAATGGGATCTACAGCACATTTTCTGATTGTTTAACTCTTGCAGAATGAACTGAGCAGGTGCACTGTGAAGTGGGTTTGTGGGCGGACAGTGATGGGTGATGAAAAAGGGTTTGTGTAACTCGCTTTTGAAAATAAAATCTTTAGCAAAAGCAGAAGTGTGTTTTCCAGCCCACTGCTGCATGAAGTGCTTATGCACCCCACTCCCTCCCCCCTTTGTCCCTCAGTCTCCTCTTCCCTTTATGCGCTGCACATGGGTGACACAAGACTGGGCTAGTGCGGGCTGCTCTGTGCTCCAGCTGCATCTGCTTGTGTGCCCGCAGGGAATGGTGTGTGTGTGCGTGTGTGCATGCAGGGGCGCATGCACGCCGCCTGTGCACCAGCGTGGCCAAAAAATATGGGGGGGGGGGAGCACAGGGATTGCAGGGCTCTGCACCTACCTAAGCCATTCACAGGCTCAGCATCTCACAGTTGATTCAGCACCTTGCTAATAGCGCGCACATTAACTGCAGCACAGATCAGAGGAGGAGTGCCGTTACCAGAGAGGGAGAGGGACGTCTGTGTTGAGCAAATGTGTGCTTGGTGCGTCCAGTGTGTGTTTGTGAGAGAAGGAGGAATAGAGGCAGAGAGAGTGTGAGAGCGGGAGGGAGAGAAGCAGCGGACGTGTGTTGGTGGGAGCAGAGAGGAAGGATGGCTGCTCATGTTTGAAACTGCTTCACATGCTCAAAAGGAGGCAAAAATTCAGCAGAGGCAGAGAAACACATATGTCACTGGGGGACGCATCCTGTTAATCATTTGTGGGGAGACAGCAAAGACTTGGCAATGCCTGCTGAAGTGAAAGAGGTAAGTGAGTGTTGGAATGGCTCTATCGGCTCTGTACTGTTCTTTCTTTTTCTGCATTCCTGCAGAGAACTATAACACTGCACAGCCTTGCATTCTGCCTCTGTCATGATGAATGAAGGAGCCATCAGCTGCCTCACTCCCTTACCTCTAACTGCTGGCTGGTGCGGTCCCCTTATGTGCATGGTGACATGATGCTTACATCTTAAATGTGTATGTGTGTACAGATACGCAGCGAATACATGAAAAGGGGATAACTTTGATTACATTACGAGAATAGGATGTCTTTCTCTCAGGGGTTAATGCTGCACAGACTCTGATAAGTGCATTGCCATGATGTATCAGTGAGGCATTAAAATTGACCATGCAGCATTTAACCATTTGAGGCTCAGAGAAATGGAAACTTTGAGAAAGATATCTCTTCCTTTTCCCTGGAATGTCATTCTAAGCTGTTTTTTTGCTGCCTAGTGTGTTGAGGTTAAGTATGATGTATTGCAAAAAAAATTCTCGCAGTTTTTTTCCACACTATAACAAGTTTTTCATTGCATCCACTGTTTCAATGCAGTTTCCATTTGCAGCTCATGCATTCTCTGAATCCGAGCTAAAATCATCTGCCCTGCTGATTCAACAGATAGCAGAAGGCAGAGGAGTTGTGACAAAGTTGGAACTAATGATTTCTGACATCAGTTGGCTGATGTCATGTTTTATTATCCCGTAGAGGCATCACGGTTTCAATCCTACACTTTGATGAAGACAAGCTGTCTGGTCTAGCCCGTTTATGTTCTGTCTGGATCATTTCAAAATAGCTTTGCCCCACTCCTGTGATTTCTATCCGGGGGCCCAATTTTCAAATCAATTGCTTTAAAATAGATTTGTCACAGGTTTGAGTCATGGCTTTCGCTTGATGTACCCTTCAGGTGGCCACCCAAATCTCAACTTGCTCTGCATTAGATCAGGCTCTATGTCTCCTAAAATAATATCCAAGCAGCTGGCCTTGATACTGGGAAGTTGACAGGAACGAGATGCTAATTGTGTCATTCTGTCTCCTGCAGCACTGCACCTTACATCTATGTACTGCTTCTTGATATTTTTTTTCCGAAAGCCAAGTCAGATTCAGAGGCATCATCTTGACCTATTTGGCTCTGTGAGCATATTCACTGATGGTGCAGTGAGTTATTTAAATGAGCTTTGACTCACAGTGGCCTGGTCTTCCCTGGAGCTTGAATCAGACAGAGACAGCACACAGGCCCATGTCCAGCCTATTATCATCCTCCAAATCCTTAATCAAGCTGTCTGGAGAGGACAGTGGCACCTCGCCTGTCTTTTGGCCAAACGTTCATTTAGTTCCGCCAAAGAAAATCCAATCAAGCTCCCCCAAAGGTGTTCAAGCCAGGATCATCTCCCTTCTGACAGCTTTTCCAGACCCTTTCATCTCCTCTCTCCTCCAACACATTTTGTACATGGATATGAGGGACCCTTGTCTTTGTTGAGGTGTTTGAAAGCGTAGCTCTCTGCTTCTCTACATTCAGGCAGTGGTTGTCTGTAGCTTGTTTTTTTGCAGTTTGCTTTGGTTTTATTCCACAGCTTCAGAATTTTTTGTGAGAGTCTTTACTGAGAGTTTACAGTTTATCTGCTTTTCATTGCAGCATAATCTTCAGCACAATGTTTCTCTGTGTATCAACAACACATATCAGAGGAGATTGTGTGCGTGTGAATCATAACTGTCAAATGAAAACTGATTTAGACAATTCAAACACTAAAATTATTAATTAATAAATCATTGTGTGAGATGACTCCCTTTACCTATGCTTACCTATGCTTTTTAAATAAAATAATTAGTTATTTAATGAGATCAATAGGGCAATAAGTTTAATTTTTGTTGACAAATTAAGTTGAAGTATATAAAAACTCAGTGTAAAATGTGTTTGCAGTTAAAAATAGCCTTTGGCTCTCTCAAACCAAGACTCTGAATAATTAATACTCTCTGTCAAATTAAATGCATTATTTTGAGTATGAGACTATTTTTAAAGTTCTGGTTAAAGAGGAAATTACTGAAAATAAGCACATATTGTACAGGAACAGCAGCATTTGGATAATTTACTCGAGAGTCAGTGGTGGTGAATCAGGTCTCAGCAAGTCACTTGTATGTAAATGACAATAACAGACTGACTCACATTTATTCTCATTACGATGCTGCTGTATTTTGTCAAGGGAACCTCTTTATAGATGTTGTCATACCACAGTGAGAATCACCAGGCTCTTGGATCTCAAAAACATGCAGATTCTATTCAAAGTTACCAATATGTTCAGTTTGTCAGACAGAGATGCAGACAACCAGACAAATATTTCCCACATTATGTTTCCAACAGCGGAGATAACCTACAAAACTATACCTGAGAGACCCAGCACAGACACACTCATCTAAAAAATGCTGCTTTATCTTTCCCTGTTGTGCGTGTTGTCAAAGATGAGGGCAAGGAAGAGAAAAAATATGTGACATAATTATTTGTTTTTTCTATTCTTTTCTCTGTTGTTTGGCTTTTGAAAATTATCCTGCAAGATACTGGTTGTCACTTTTGATTCCAAATCTAGTTTTCACCATTTTTTCAAATCTAGTTTTGTACTGGAAATGGAAACTAAAGCTATAATAGCCTCTGAGAGAGTTTGGTGATACCTTCATCAGTTTAAAGCAGGGTGATGATTAGTCCTACCTCTTCTGATTATTATAATCAGTTGGGTGAGAAAAATGATCACAGTTGTTGAACAGGAAACAAATAATCCAGCCCTCACCACCAGGGATGCCAGGTTAATGACTGATGATAATGACTGAGTATGTGTAAGGACAGCCCAAAATGTTTGGACCAAACTTGACACTTTGGGAGGTTTTATGATAATACATCTGCTTATGGTTAGAACTCAAAATAACTTGATTAGGAATAATGATTGGGAATAATGTTTAGCCCTAACAATGATTATTCATTGCTAGGGCTAAACATTATTCCTAATCATGAACGGCTTCATCATGGACATGATTTCTATAATTCACAGCTGATCAGCATAAGCAAGAACATGTCAAGAGAACAATTTGAATATGGTTTATTGAGTTCTTTTCTTTCTTTTTGGGGCTGTGTTGTCAGGTTTTGTCAAAAAAGGCATTGGTTTTTCCCTTCAATCTTGTTAATATGTAGTTAGGTATGTCTTGCTGCTTGAATATATGTCACATTATGTACAGATTCAATGACCATGGAGCTGCACTCTGAGCTGTGACTCCCCTCACAATCCAGCATCGTGTGTGGCATTGCAGTTTCACCAAAGCTGTGGATTAATCTAAGTGTTTATCTACAATTTAGGCAAATGTGTCTACATTGCAAACAAATAGTGCTTGAATTATACAGCTCAGTGACAGAGCTTCATCAATGGATTTATATGTGTGTTGATAAGGATCAGAGTTTTGAGGGGCCCCCTCAACTCTCCGTGCCCCAGGAGGCTAAGGAGGTGACCCAGGAAACCCCTACTAGCACTGATGAACTGGACACGCCCACTTCCATCGCTTCTGTGTTGACCTCGACCAACGAAAGCTCCACAGAAACCGACACCCCACAACAGACAGACACTGAGGTTCATCACCTACTTACTTACAATATTTTGTTAATCAGTGTTTAAACAATCCACTTAATACTTGTCACTTTGTTATGTTTCTTATATGTATATCTATATATATTTTGTATATGTTTGAAGAAAAACTAAAAGCAAGTTTTTGTTTTCTTCCTCTCCACTACAAGGGAGCTAAAATCTAAATCAATCTGCTACAGCAGACAATTGAATTTCCTGCAATTTGTTCTTCTTCTAAACAGTGGCTGGACCTCAAGTTGTTTCATCAGAGTCCAATATAAAGTCCAATATAAACAAATTTTCAACAAAAGGGAATTCATTATTCTGTGGTTGAAAGAAGAATTCTTTATTAATCAGAGGTTCATGGAGCCAGCAATATTTAGAAATGATGATGATTGATCACAACTAAACAAAAGAGATAGACTGAACAGTGTCAGTGATAAATATACAGCGTATGTAACGAAAACATGTTTGATCAATTCCAAGAAAATTACAGCTAAATACTTTCTGCCCTGAATGCAAACACACCAATTTGGTGGCATTTAAAATGACAGGAGATCAGATCACTAAGATAAAGGTGAGTGGTGAGACATGCTTGTTCAGCAAACCCTTGCATATAACTGTGGTGGTGCATCAATCCTTCTAGGAATCCAAAGCTGTGGATCAAGATGGAGAAAAGGCTCGGAGTGAGACCCAAGAAACGTCGGAGCTGCAACAGGAGATTGTCCACACACCTGATACCCCTGGTATCACATCAGCTCCGCAGCTGCAGGACAACACTTCCCCCGGGCAGCCAGTTTCCAAAGCAAATGCTGAGTCCCCTGAGTTTGTTGTTTCAACCACAGCTAGCAGCACCACTGCATCGACTCCACAGCCTCAGCTGGTGCTGCAGCCTACGGAGACTCCGCCAGTGAGCACAGACAGCCAGAGCAGGGTGTACACCATTTCGGATGCCTACAGAGGCATTGGGGGTGATCTCTGTGCTGGATATGGAAGCCTTTCTCGCTATACTCTCCACGGTTACCTGCCCACCAAAAACTTCCAGCCCGGGGCTCACTACACCTTACCCTTCCTCAGGGACAGCTTTGCGTCCACTGGCCTTGGCAACCAGACAGAAGAGGACAGAGAGAACCTCCTGGACATGAAGACAGACCTCTCAGCTGCAACTTATTCAACTCTTGGTGGAATCCATCAGTTTAGGCCAATTACTACCATGGAGCTCCTCCGGGAGCCCTCCAGAACCAGGTAAGAGAATGGTTCTCTACTAGTTAAATGGTTATATGGGTTTCTAAGACACTGAGATATTTGCAAAATACAGTTCAAACTAGGTACTTTGAGTATTGTCCTCAGAAACATGATTGGGATGGCTCCCATTAATTTTTAAGTCTGAACAAATGTACCATAGCTCAGTGGTAAGGTTTAAAGAATTTTACAACATGAAAGCCAAACATGACCAGATGCTTAAATAGCACACTTTGTGTTATTTTTATGAACACAGATCACACACGTTAATTCAAACATGTACATTTTGCTCCAGCATTTACATTTACACCTGAGTGTAAGTGCTGCTTTATACTTTGGTCAATCATATGTACCACAGGACATTTTCACAGCGGACATTTTGACTTGTCACAGCTTGAAATGCACAGATTAAATGAATGACTTTAAGTCTTACATAGAAAGGGTAATTCCTCAATCAACCAGCATGCACAACAGCAGTCCCTCACCCAAAGTCAAGTGCAGCTGCCAATTAATCCGTTTGACGTCCTACATGTGAAAATGTCTTCTTTAAAAAAAAACACACTGGTTGCCTGGTCAACCAGTCTTTTTATGCTTCTGATGATTTGTAACTGAAGTTTTTACCCTGAAGCAAAATGAGAGCTGTTTGAATTTCCCAAATGCTAAGTAAAGGATCATGGTACTTCTTTTCTTATCACACAGAACAGGGCCATTCTCTGCTCAGGACATAGCAGATAGTTTCATCCCATAATTCCATGTGGCTGCAACTATCAAAGCTTTCTTAAATATGAGTTTGGAAAGATAATGTTTAGCTGTCTGTCACCGCAGTACCTGTTTCCTTTAAAGAAGGCCAAACATGCATTTGATGGTAGTATCTCTTAATGTAATTATCCCAATGTGAACAGTATTTCAGTGTAACAGCAGGATGTAATTGTTAGACAAAGTATAAAAAGCAGTTTTTGATTCAGGCAGTTACTTTGTTTCAGTGCAGCATACCCACGCTGCAGCTTAGTGTGGATTGTCTGCAGTTTTTTTGGTTGTTGTTTGAATGGGGCGATCTCTTTCACTGTCAAATTAGATTTAAGGTTCATGCTTTGTTTGACAAGTGTAGCTTGTTGTGAAAACCTGAGGACAGTGAAATGTTTTCAAGTCGCAGTGGAGATAACAGCCCATCAAATCACCTCTATTTATGCGTCTGATTGTTGTTACGATTCCAAACATCAGCCCCCCCCCCCCTCCAATTTGAACCATCTGCAATCTTTCCTTGAGTGCATAATGTTTTCCGGCAAGATGAAGCAATAGGACTTTCAAAAAGATTGTATAAAAGACGTTCTACTTTTTGAACATGGCCTGATCCATTGAAGAGGGAGTCTTCAAAAAAACTGCTGTTGGAAGCAAAAAAAAAACATGTAAAAAAGGGCACAAGATGCTGCTGAATAGCACAAAAAAGGGGAGCTTTTGAATATTCCAAATATTACCTCTTTTAAATAAAGATATACCGAAACAACAATCCAGACATTATAGCGTCAAATATAAAACATGTTATGTCACATACTGCAAAAGTTACAGTGCAAATGAATCATGATTGCTAATTCAATCCTCCCAAACATGCTATGATAAAAACATACAATAAAGATTGCTACACAAACATCCAGATGAGGTCACCCTGTTCTGGTAAGGCAGCGTGGATAATAGAAAGACAGATTGACAGCAGTTAAGTTAAAGCCGGTATCAATCAGTGATAGCAGCCTGCTGTAAAAGGGATACAAAAAGAAAGGTATCTACTGTTACTGCCTGTCAGAATCCTTTCTGTGGCTCATATGGGATGATAGAACTGTTTGTAAAAGATGGACAAAGGTTCGAATCAGAAATTCATCTGATTTTTCCCTCTCTAATTTGCTGGTATACTTGGAATAACTGGTATATTGCCAGAACCCATTTCGGTGCAAGCTCTACTGATTTCACAGAGCACCTCACATCTGACGGAATATGTATTTTCCTTATATAGGCATTATGGCCGACTAATTACCTGGGCACCAGGCAAGCAGATGTTCAGTTTGGTAGCCTTTAGCTTGAAGATGTCCTCTTTAAGGGGAAGAGGCCTTTTCTTGCAGCTCTTCCAAATAAACTCAATATGATTGCATTTGACTCTGAGATTATGCTTTTTGGTGTTTTCCATTGAGCATTTCACAACCCAACCTTGTGGTCAACATCTTTTGGGCATCCACATCTGGGAAGATTTCCAAATGTTTTACATTTTTTCTAATGATAGAACGATGGACTCAAAATGAACTTATATCCCGTCCCAGATTACTGGGGAACAAACGTTCTAAATCACTTTACGCCTTGCTGTTGTGTTGACACATACCTGGAGGCTCTGGTCCAAGCCTCTGCACAGATAGCAGTGCTCACTTAGGCATGTTTGATGAGTCATATCTGGCTGCAATCTAAACTCTTAATTCCCTCTAAAAAACAGTAGCAGTGTGGATACAGTTGTTCTCATGCTGCTGCTGAATTTTTAAAAGACTTTCAAGAATGAAGGCATGATGCAATCACTCATGTGCTGTTCTGCCACGGTTGTCTTTACCTCATTTGATGTCCTGGTAAAGACAGGTAACACACATTTCTGAATACATTTCTCAAATTGTGATCAACACAATAAGGAATCTTCTATCCGAATACATCTTTTTTTCTACTGATCTACCCATTTGTATCTGTACGATATACATAACAACCCCTATCTCTGCAGGAGTGGCTATGATGATGCCTTCATGGCCCAGCTGGAGGGGAACCTGAATCCTCTCTTCCAGGCCATGTGCCGAGCACAGACCCTCCAGATGCCCCACAAACGCAGCAGCATGGTTAGCCTGGACAGTATCCGAAGAGACCCTCGCTGGAGAGACCCAAACCTGCATGAGGTGATCTCCATGCTCAGCCACCCCATGGACCCTGTCAAGTCCAATGCAGCTGCTTACCTACAGCATCTGTGTTATGAGAACGACCGGATAAAGCAGGAGGTGCGCCAGCTAAATGGAGTGCCCATCTTGGTGGAGTTACTGGACCACCCTAAAGCTGAAGTCCATCGCAAGGCCTGTGGAGCTTTGCGCAACATATCGTACGGAAAAGACCACAATAACAAAATGGCAATCAAGATCTGCGATGGCATCCAAGCTTTAGTTAGACTGTTGAGGAAGTCCAGCAGCATGGAGGTCAAAGAGTTAGCCACAGGTATATCAGAACTTTTAAGCCCAAGCTCGATAACCCGCAACTTTTTGAGTCATTTTGACAACTTTGTTCTGTATGCACTTCAGGCACTCTGTGGAACCTTTCATCACACGAGCCGCTCAAAATGACAGTCATCAACCAGGGACTTCAGACTCTGACTGATGAAATCATCATCCCACACTCAGGCTGGAGGAGGAGACACTCAGCAGACTCCTCCAAACTGCAGAGTGCCGAGTGGACCACTGTGTTTAAGAACACCTCGGGATGCCTGAGGTACCGGTGGCTGCTGAATAGCAAACGCTTTGGAGTTTGTGCCGCCTCTCTGACAGAATTGTTTCCACAGGAACGTCAGTTCAGACGGGGCAGAGGCTCGACAGAGGCTGAGGGAGTGCGATGGGCTGGTTGCAGCACTCCTTCACGCCCTGCAGTCAGCAGTCATCAACAAGGACACCGACAATAAGGTTGATCAGGATGTCATAAAAATCTTAATGAGATTCTGATATTGTGAAATACTGCATCAAAACCTTTACGTTTAAGATTTATCTCTTTTAATTTTGCTTGATTAAAATATCAGATTCCAACAAGAAATGTGAGTCATCAAATTGTTAAACGTATAAATATTGTTCTCCAGAGTCACTCAGATTTTAGAGGAGGGATACCAACACGCTTTCAAAGAGGGATGTGAAAGTTTTATCAGCATGTGTTCACTTTCTGGGCAATGTCTTTGATTGAAATCTTCTGTCTTTGCTTTCAATTTAGTCGGTGGAAAATTGCGTCTGCATTCTTCGAAACCTGTCCTATCATGTTCACAAAGAAATACCAGGAGCTGAGCGATTTCAGGAGCCCCACACTGGTCATCTGATGAGATCAGTGGGACATCAGAAAAAGAAGAAGGAGGAGCCAGAGACCGTTACGGGGAAAAGACCCAAAGGTTGGTAGACTTATTTTTTCTAATTCAATCATCTTTGATTTCAGTAGATTTTCTTATGTATTACGCTGACGTGCACTGTATTTTCTGCATACATGAATATGCGATGTGCGTTTACCACGTTACAGGAAAAAGGATCAATGATGATGAAAACCACTGACAATGAAAAGAAATATAGCCATGTTCTTTGCTCTGAGACACGAGGGGCATGTTAACTTGCGGACTGGCAGACCATTTTTAAGATAGTTTCAATTTTTTATGAAAAAATAATGTACAGTTTTTTTATTTGAAATAGACTTGCTAAATCTATTAATTATTTAGTATAACTATTCAGACAGTGGATATTTGACAAGTAGAGCCCTGACTAAGTAAATACGAGGCTTTTTTTTCCCCGACTGGAAATGTAAGAAACAGCCAGAAATGTCTTCAGTGGTTATTAATATAACAGCATTGCAGCCCAAAGCATGAGACAGACCCACCTTACAGTTTAAGAGTCTGCGGAGACATTGTGAAACCAAACATTTTCTCAGTTTGAAAGTTTTCATTTGCTGCTGGCATTTTTCTGTTTTGAACATTCAGGTTTCACTTTTTTGTTTACTTTGGCTTTTATGCCACTGACAGGATGGAGAATTCAAATCCCTGATGATAGATTTTGGTCTGCTGGAGGGATGCCAGGCTTCAAATCTGGAAATGTTTTCTTGTTTCACCTTTTATGGTATTTTTACACCATAAAAACGGATGTTATAATTAGATTGGGTTTAAAAACTATTAGAAACCCAGCACTGGTGTTTAACTTATTCCCTAAACTATTTAGTCCTTTATTATTTTGAATAAATCATGAATTAAACTACGATGTATTTGTATGTATGCAGTGCCTTCATTGAGGAGCAATGAGGTTATGTTTAATGGTGACATCAAGCTTCATGGCTGCAGAGCAGAGCCAAACACATGGAGGAGCTGTGTGTTTTCTGCTGCTGTGTCCTTATGCAGGATAATCTAATCTCTGACATTGATCTTTCTTCTTTTCCTGTCAAACCACATTCATCAGAGGAGTGGTTCAGTCAAGGTCAGTCTGCTCATTAATCCTGAATATTTTCAAACAAGCGATATTTTGATTACCCCCTTCAGTGATTTTGATGATATTGTCTATTTGTGCAGTGAAATTAAAACTGGTGTTTGTGTGCATGTGTGTGTATCTGTGATGTACAGGTTGGAAAAATGGATTTATGGACAGAAAGTACAGTACATTGGATTTGCCAAAACGTACAGAACAAATTAAAGGTATAATTGAAAAAAAGAAAAGAAACATCAGCTTCACACTGCATTTTACATTCAACACATAGACTGCAGCATGCACGCCTGAGCTGTGTATTAGACTTGTTACTATAGATCAAATGTAAATAGAGTAGCCATCATGTATAATTGTTATGGAGTAACATTATTAAGTGTCAGCACTCTATGTACTCTCTGTTTGGCTGTTTGCTGAGAAGCATGACATTGGCATGGCTTGGAAGAGAAGTAATTTAAATGCAACACCATACACAGGCAGCTGCACCACTTCAGGAGACTTTCATTACAAAAACGAAATGGCCCATCACCTTAAAGACAGATAACATTTTACCCTGCAGTACCTGGAGGACGATGGCAATTTAGGACTGGTACAAGTATTTGCACGAAACACTGCATGTCCAATATTGTGCACATGCTTTTGTTTGGTACCTTTAGATTATGTCTACACCTACTAATGTTCCCTGCTATTTTTTCCTTTCTTTTAACTTGGCCTTGCATGCTGTATGAATAAGGAAAAATCACTACTGCAGGCCTGAATTCTGTGCATCTCAACGACTGGAACAGAGATCACAGCTTAGCTAATGCCTCCCACACTGCAGCTAGTGAATGCAGATCAGAATGACAATCATGTTATGGTTCAGGGTCAGTCTTACAATACTTGTCAGTCATCCAGCAACCCCCACTGGCCGAGGAGACAAAATCTGTATCGGAAATAAATACTTTTAAAATATCTTTGCTGTCGAAAATATGGATTTGCATATAAAGCTAATGGTTAAAGAAACTGAACAGAAAATATTGGCTCTAAAAATAACACAGCGTATTACGTTTTTCACATTTCTCTGCTTTCCTGTTCAAGGCTTGGAGCTGCTGTACCAGCCAGAGGTGGTCAGGCTGTACCTTTCTCTCCTTACATGCAGTCACAACCACAATACTCTGGAGGCAGCCGCTGGGGCGCTGCAGAACCTCGCTGCGGGACACTGGGCTGTGAGTGCATTGGGCAGTTCCTAGTTACTATTCTTGCTCGTAACTACAGGACCGTAATCATGAAGCATGCATAAAAAACATTTGAATTAGCATCAAATGACACTTGCTTAAACATTGCACATAAGGTCAGTTTTATTACACTGTTGTGCTCACCACTGAGAATCATGTAAGAAAGATCCCCACAGCAGCTGTTGCCATTTGAAAATATCCTGTCTGTGGTGCAGAAAGAGTCGCACTGTAACAAAGCACTATGGGTGAATTCAATGTAAATCAGCCTGCATGGTGTGGCAAGGTCAAACAAGACAACTTTTGCAGGGTTTCATTTGAGGGGTTGCGTGCCCAAGGCTTTTTTCTCAGTTGGTTGGTTTTGTTTTTGCAGCAACGCCATTAATCAACTTAATGACAGTGACCTTGTCACCAGCCCATATGATCAAAAATAACTAGCTTCTTCTGAATTTCGCTGTGAGAGGCTCCATATGTCTCCTTCATTATGTGCTGAGACGCAAATGTCACAGTTATTTAAGACGAAGCCTGCTCCAAGATTAGAGCGCTCACACAATCTTTCAGCATGGAAATCTCGTGTCGCAAAAAAAGCATACCAACTTTATCTGGGTTGTTATGGTTTTTAAACAATAATATACATATTGCAATTCAGTTATTGAAAGCAATTTTTAAAAAATCCAGCCGGCAAGTTAGCTGACAAACTTTGCTTTTTTTTCACTTGTAGTGGTCCAGCTTCATTCGGGCAACCGTCAGAAAAGAGAAAGGGCTTCCCATCCTGGTGGAGCTGCTGCGCTCTGATGCGGACAAAGTTGTGCGAGCTGTGGCTATTGCTCTTCGCAACCTGGCCATTGATAGAAGGAATAAGGACTTAATTGGTACTGCCGTCTGATAACTGCCTTCATGTATGAGCGTAGACCTGCAGGGTAACTCTGTCGTGTCTGCCTGTCTGCTGTCACAGGAAGCTATGCTCTGAGGGATCTGGTCGGTAACCTGCCGTGTGGGCAGCAGCACCCAGCCAAGAACCTTGATGGAGATACAGTGGTGTCTATTCTCAACACAATTCATGAGATCATCACAGATAACCCAGAGAATGCTCGAGCACTCATACAAGGTCATGCTGTGCAGAAACTGGTAGCAATCAATAAGTCAAGGTATTTTTCGAAAAGATATGGTAGTTTTTTTTTACTTTCTATGCATTCTAGAGATTGTTCTGCTTCCAAACTAAACTAAATAATACATTCGATTAAATATTAATTGTATACATATTTTTTTTAAATACTGAATATTCAAGTTGCATAATGTTTGCTTGCATTAATGAGAGAATTATTGTGGTATGACATAATGAGTATCAAATGTCATTCATTTTAATCATTTGGACAGTGATGTCTTAGGGCTAATCTCTGTTGTTTACCACTATATTACAACACTGGTTTGTTTCCAGCCAATCCGCTCGGGAGACCAAGGCGGCTTCTCATGTCCTTCAGACAATATGGGGCTACAAGGAACTGAGAACCACTCTGAACAAAGCGGGCTGGAGCAAGAGCCACTTTAAGGTATTTTTCTTGATCATTTTTAATGCAAATTTTCTGCCCCCTCAGAGAAAAGTGGGGACAGTAATGTTTGGTCAGAGGTCAGAAAACCCCACGCACAATAAGCCAATAAGCACCATAATACAAGATGTGCCATATGCATGGTTTCATATGGGTTGTTAGCTTTAAATGTACTCAGAAGAAGCAAACGCTAATGAAAAACAAATGTAACATTGCCCATGGAAGTAATTCTTTTCTTTTTTGTACTTCAAAGACCACAACTTCTGGAGCGACAAAAAAAGCTAAGAGTGGAAAGCAAAGCGGTGACGACATCACTTTGCCTCTCATGGACAAAAACCAAGGTCAGAAATGTAACTTCATCGGAGTGTGAGTCAGTTATCTGAATAAACTGAGCATCCTCCAGATCCGGGAACATCTGAGGCCTTTTTATTGTACTGAAGTTCTTCACGTCAAACCATGGACAAAACGATCAGTATTTTCATTCGTTCTTTAGAAACTTGGCCTAGACCAGTGATGTGCTGTGACGGTTGTCATTGCACCTGGACAATCTCTCCTAGAGCACAGCAGACTCAAACATTACTAGTCTCATTTAATTTGAACATTTTTCACCAACTTTACCACACTGACAGTAATGTCTTGCTTTCCACTAAGAGGCACATTTTTTTTCTCAAGGCTACCTTCTTTGCCATGTCAAGGACCCATAGAGGAGTGAGTTGAAGTACTCTGAGGCTTTAAATCTGCTGCCTTGTAAAGTCAGCTTTTGTCTTTTTCTTTTCTTAGCAATAGATTTTCAGAGGTACTGTAAATTCATAAGTGCTTCTAACATTTTCTGCAAAGTTTGCATTGAACAGCCTCACTTCTTAGATTTTTCAATTAAACTAAATCAGGACTCTTACATTTATATGGAGGTATAGACATGGGTTCCTGCTTCTTTAAAGGCTGTCACCTGTTGGAGTTGGAGGAAGCCGCTCATTTTCTTCCCTTCAAACATCTAAAATAAGCCACATGCAATCTCTCAAACAGTACTGTTTTTATTTACTTTTTTAAAGAAGACAGTGTGGGCTGTAATGTGGTGCGGCGTCCTCAGAGGAAGAAATTACATGTAAGGTTCACTGGTGATTCCAAGTTGAGCCGTTTGGTTAGTGTTAGCATTGTGGTTGTTAGCCCGGAAGATGCCAGTAATGATGCAGTTTGATACGTTATTGATTCCCGAGTGTTTCTTTTCACTGGTCTTAATTATCATCACTTTTGTTTGCAGACGTCTATTCCTCCTTAGAGCCAAATGACAGGGTTGGAGATGGAAAGGCAGCTGTTGTGGAAAAAGACACTCTTCAGGTAATCATTCTGCTGAATTTTCACTTTTTCTTTTTATTACAGTGGCTTGACAGGAAAGGATATCTAATGACAAATTTAGCCTTCCGTATCTGGATATTATATTATTTTATCTCTATTACATAGGACTAGCACTGAAGAATTTTGTTGCAGTATTTTGGGTTTCAGAATTTTTTCCTTGTGATTTGTGCCTCGCTTGCTAATTGACTTATGCTGTCTGTGTGTCCTGACACAGGCGATAAGCGAAAGAAAACACTTCATCAGAGCTGGCAGGCCTGCAGTGGGCCTCATGGATAACAAACCTCCACCACTGGACTCCTGGGTATAAATGTAACAACACATCCAGGCCAGCCAGTTGAGACACTTTCCGTTGGTCAGATCTTGATATGTGCCATCCGATCAATCTTGTACATACAAAAAGCCAGTTTAAAAAAAACAAAACAAAAAAAATCCTTTGTTTACAGGACTAAACGTGCCAAGCATTTACAAGTATTTATTATGGAGATTATTTGAGAGTAGACTTTATAGATTTCTCATTTAGGATGATATACTGTACATTTCAACTCATGACTGATTATGTGTGATAAATGATAAGGTAACCCAAATATGCAAATCGTGGTGAAACATGACCCCAAAGACTATATGACATATATAATTTGATTTTTTCTGCTTATCTATGGTATACTTTTAGTTTGTCAAGGCTAGTTACACTTAAAATGGCATGTGGATTTTTTGTTGTCCACCTCCACGATTCAAGGATGAAGACTGATTCTGAAATAATTCTTCAAACGTTCTTGTTCAGTGTCTGATGCAGTTAGTAGTACTAAGGCTACTATTGTCTTAATTACCCAGACAATTTAGGACTGAATTTAATCTTGATAAATAAGAGTAAACTGTTGTGTCATTTTTTTCTCTCTACAAGTCTCTATAACATTTTTGTCATGATTGGAAAAATGGGATTGTACATGTGTAACAAAGGACTGTTAATATTCCAAGTGAAGGCATTTATATTGTAACATTTATAGTAATACCCATGTTATTATCAAGAGTTATTTATGTGAAATAACCAATAGCAGTAAGTGATACAGCTCTGCTTTGCAGTGGTCCTTTTTGCATTGCGATGTTAAATGAAAACTAAAATAAATGCTGTGCTTAGTTTCTAATATTTCTTTGTATCTTTTCGTATTTATACGCTGATATTTACGTTTTCTTTGTTTCCACTTCCATTTCCATTGCTCACTTCATAGATTATAGGCACATTGTGGCCAGTTCAACACGGCTCACAGGATCTTACAGGATTTTGAGGGTATTCTTTTAAATGTGTCTCGTTAACATGAGTATGATTAAGAGTCAATGTGATGTATTCTGTGTTTATATACTGCCTGGCTTTCTCAAAACATGAAGTCAACCTCTTACCCCCATTTAAAAATGTAATTCAAAATCAGGGAGTGGTAAAGACATTAAGTCTACAGTGGCCTCTTGTGGAACTTACAAAGCATGAATCAATACTTTTCTGAACTCATGATTGCTCTGCTTAGACTGAAAGATGGAAGGCAAATGTTTTTTTATTCGACTGGAGTGTGATTACCTTATATCTCTACATTCTTTTTCTGTTTAAAACCAGTTCATCTGGGGCTTGGTCTTTAGATTTCAGTGTGGTGGATTAAGTTACAAACTAAAATGTGCCACAAGACCGGTGTTTAACCAGTCGAAAATCTGGGAGGAAATATCAGAGGTCTTTGTGAATGGTCATAAGTCTGGGGGGTGAGAGAGAGGAGGGGAGAGCAGGGCCTTAGTGACATCTCCAAACATGTCAGCACACCACATTGGACAGCACAGCCCTGCCCTTAGAACCAAACCGCATGATCAACAAGGGCAAAGCTGTTTTGTAGTTGGCCCTAATAGCAACCTGTAGTTCAATAACATCGGATGATCTGCAGGTATATTTCTTCAAGAGATCTACATCTTCTTGTCTGATTCTTAGTCTTTGGATTTAAATTTTTCCTCCGCTCAACCATGGCCTTAGTTCTCTCAAGTCCTCGGTTTATTCACACGCTAAATGCCGTGCTTCTGGTGTTGATGGGTTTGAGCTGGAGCAGCCCAATCGAGCCCCCCCAGAGCCACCACAGGACATCACTTGGTGTGGATCAGGGGGACAATCCGCTTCTCAATCCACAGGAATTTGTGAGCCAATTTCTGTCCACACTGAACCTCACCAGACTGATGCCCCAGACCAGGCCCCTTGCTGCTCATAAAGGGCCACTGCCGGAGTACATGTTGGAACTCTACAACCGATTTGCCAATGACCGCTCGACTGTACCATCTGCAAACATTGTGCGCAGTTTCAAGAATGAAGGTACAAATTGTTTTTTCCTCATTAACATTTGCGCTTTTAGCGAAAATTAGCAACAAGTTCAATTTAAAGATTTATATTTTTTCTTACTGAGGCAACATTTGATATGTTTAACAGTGATTAGTAGATGTTAAAGTCATACTGTAAAAGCTTGTTGGTGTTGTTTCAAATTGTTGCATTCTGACAACATTAAATTGTGGTATTGAAACAGATGAAAAATACAAATTAAGTGTTAGCGTAAATGCTATGACTACATAAACTCACACAAGAAGCACTGAGATACCCTTTTTGGTATTTTAATTTCAGATTCTTCCTCCTACATCATAAGAGAGAACGGTGTAAGGATACATCCCCTGCTTTTTAATATTTCCATGCCCCACAATGAACACATAATATTAGCTGAGCTTCGTCTTTTCACTTTGGTGCGGAAGGCCCAAAGATCATATGCTGGCTTTGACTGCAAGGTGACTATCTACAAAGTACATGAGGGTGTTGTTTGGACAAAAGAGGTGGGGAAAGAAGGAAGAGGGAGGGATAAAGAGGAGGTGTTGGAGATGAAGGATTTGGAGAAACTGGTGACAAAGGATATCCATGCCAAAGATAAAAGCTGGGTGTCGTTTGACCTCACTCATATGGTTAAAACCTGGCGGAAGTCAGGGCGCGGAACTCATCGACTGGAGGTTCACATCGCAAATCTAGGGTCAGAGGAGGCAGATGCCACACATGAGACCACAGATGAGGGCCAAAGCTTGGTTGAAATTGATATTGACAAGGGCTTGGAAGGGAACCACAACTCAGTGCTGATTGTGTTCTCAGATGATCAGAGCAAAAACCACAAACGGGACGAACAAGAGCCTAATCAGATGGTGAAACACGAGAATATTCATCCTGAGAACCTGGGAAGGAGTGAGCAGCCTTTCTGGGGGGACGGAAATCACAACTCTGGATATTCTAGCCATGACGAGCCCGATGAACAGTCCGCCGAGCAGCTGCAGTCCAACCTTATCTATGACACACCTCCTCGAATCCGTCGCAATGTTAAGAGTGAGCCATGCAAGAGGACACCTCTCTTTGTGGATTTCAAAGACATTGGATGGGATTCATGGATCATCCAGCCTTTGGGGTATGAAGCATACAAGTGTAACGGTGTGTGCAACCCGCCTTTGACCTCCGAGGTATCACCTACCAGACATGCCATAGTACAGTCACGACTCAGCATCAAGAGCCCTGAGAGAGCATCTCGTGCCTGCTGCGTGCCCACAAAACTGGAGCCCATCTCTCTGCTTTACCATGATAATGGCGTGATCACTTTCAACCACAAGTATGAGGGAATGGTGGTGGCAGAATGTGGCTGTAGATAGTATTACTCAGAGATAAAGACTGAAAAGATGAATATCTAAATGTATCTGTCTAGTTTTTTCTCATGTGCTTTTTAGCACACTATCAGAGATCTCATACAGAGGATTTAGTTGTAAATTAGAGATGAACACATACTGTAAATGTGGAGCTGTATAAAAGTAAATCAGTGAATATTATGTTGATTTGAAATAGAAAACACTCCAAACCAGTGCAGTAAAGATTGTCAAACAGGATGCCATGATTGGTGGATTATTTATTATTATTACTATTAGTTATTATTGTCTTTTGGATCGTTTTGCAAGTCCTACAATTCCTTGTACATGAAACATGTTGTATGCATTCAACACAATGAAAAAGGAGAAGAAACAGAAAAGTATGGCAAAGATTCTTGCCCAGCGTTCATCAGATAAGAAGGGATTATTAATAGAAAATGGAAAGGGTTAAACTTTGCAGCACCGACAACAGCTTCAAGTGAAATCCTTTGAAAATGTGAGACATATTTAAGAATATAAGACGCACCCTGATTGCAAAGTTTCACAATGTAGAACAGGTATAAAGTTGAAAGCACGGGTGGCTTTTTCATTATATATGAAAAGCATTGTTTGTTATTAAATAACAGTCTTGCCAAAATGCTTTTGAAGGAGATGTACATGCTGCAGATATATGAGTTGCATTCATGCCCTGTGGCATTTTGGAGCTATTGGGATGATTTAAAGACTGTGACATTTTGTTTCCTTTTTGCTTGCCAGACTTGCAGAAAATGTATTTTTTGGAGGGCTTTCAACCAAGAGAGGATTTTAACGGTTTCTTAGAACTCTTGTCTGAAATGTCGTATCTCTGTGGTAACATTGCTGTCTGCAGCTGAATTATTTCGCTATACAAGCCATTCATATCCTGTTTTTTCCTCACACATGTGAATGGGAGTGCTACTATAGATGTACAAATAAATATCTGAAAACAAATATTCTGACTTTTGACAGTCTTTGGTGTTTTTCACAAACTGTTTCATTGTCAGGTTTACACAACACTCCCCAACGAGGGCTTTAATCCCCATCCCTCCAGCATCACATGCCTGGCGAGCCTCTCTCTGCCCGCTTCCATACCATAGTGATAAAGAGGTGTCAGAGCCTGGAATCTTGTAGACCATCACTCAGGGTGAGACGCCACTCCAAGTGGCAGTATTTGTGAAAAGGTGGTGTCAGATTCCTGGTCTCAAGCGCCAACATGTCCTATTGACTATCCGGCCATCAGGTTGCTTGGTGCACTCTGTGCCCTCCCATTTCCCTTTTCTGACACTGGCATGCTTATGCTCTTATCATGGCCATGGCAACGGCACAAATGGAAAAAAGAAAAAAAAACATGTCACATCGTCACCTACCTTCTGCTGTTAACAGTCAGAAGTTGATAATGATGGAATAATGCCGTGGAGCTTTCTATTTTCACAGGATCGTGACCCAGTGTGTGGATTTACATGGATCACGTGTGCAGGGCAGAGATACGGCTAGGTATTGTAGATCTCTGATTTTCTTTTAAACTGTACTGTAGTGGAGATATGTCGAAAATACAATTGCAAAGGTAATATTGCTTTTAAAAACCTTAATCTAACTAGAAAGAGCTGTTTGTGTTGAATGACTGGACGAGAAGACGATGATGAAACTGAGCAAAAAAAGCTGAAGGTGGTAGAAGAAAAACTGACAGAAAGGCCTTGGATCAGTCATTCTAAACAGCTATGGATAAGTATTATCAATGCCAAATAAACAGTAATATTAAAGTATAAAAGAGTAAAAGTGATTTCAACACAGAGATGAAGAGTTCCCATGAAAAAGGTCAAGGGTCAAATTAATTACTAGAATACTGATCTTAAATGTAAAACAGAAAATAGATTTGAAGTGATCAGAAACAGATAACAAGTTTGATACTGAAATTATACTTCCCCTTCATTTTTCATGGTTAATCAATCTGACAATCCATTACACTGCTTGCAGATCACCGAGACTTTGAAAACCTGTAAGTGAGATGTAAGAGAAGGACAGCTGCGCTGCAGCGCCATGCCTCGCATTCTGTGTGCGCATGCGCAATCAGAGCGTGGTGGGTGGAGGAGATTTTTTTTGTTTATTTTCGTGGCCAGCTAGCCAGTAAACGCGTTGATAAAAGCTAACGGTTTTGAACAGAAATTGAGTGTAAGTAGTTTAACCTATGAACGAGGGTCAACGTAACTATTATAATACTGTTAAATTTAGCGAAGCTGAGGATTTTGGGACATCAGAGAATACGGTTAGCACCGAGCTAGCGACAAGTTGATGAGCGTCTTTTAGCGTGTCTGCTAGCAAGCTAGCCAGAAATAATCTACAAGAAAGATAGCATATCGCGATTCAATTGAATAAATCAACTCACCTATAATCTTTTACCACTGAGAGTAACGCTTCTTCGCGGCAAAATCACTGTAAGTAAACAAATTAGTTAAATGTTTGTGCATGCAATAGATGGACTTTTGTTTTGTAGATTAGCGTTAGCAAAGTGATGCCAATGCTATTGAAGCTACTCAACGTTGGCGTGGCAAAGCTAGTTAAGTCCATATCCTTACTGTAACTGTATTTCTAGTCAACCTGGGCATTTATTTCACCGCTTTGTTGCTGGAACAATCGAAGCAGAGTGTGTTAGATCAATTTGAACGACACAGTTCTGGTGCTTGGAAACAGAGTATTGCTTGCCTTTTTTTTACAGCTGAAATGAACTACGGCTACCGTAAACAAAGTTTTGCGCGAGAATGCTCTAAATATGGTTGTTTATTGTAATTAATTTCGATATCATTTTGGTATTATTTGCCGACTATTTCCATTGCAGCCAGACAAAATAGGTATGGATGTGTATTATGCACGACTTTGAACTGTGATGGACTGTAAGCACAGTTATTCAATGAAATACACTAAATACACTTGACTGTGAATAGCATCTTCTACTACTTTTAAGAAAATTTAAAATTTTAACTTCTGTCAATCTTAAGTTTGTGTTTTTTTAAATATAAATTTTTTAAAGTAGTATCCATCAAATCTACCTTTGTAAACCATGTATCATTTTAATTGAATTTAATCTAAAACATGACAGTACTCTACTTAGTTTATTAGTGTTATGAATAAAAAAAAAATACATGTGGGTAATGGGAACACCTAACTGTGATGTGTCTGGTACAGAACCATCAATAATGGAATAATCAGACAGATGGTCTCTGTTCATGTTATCCTTAACCATTTTCACTGACCTTGACTTAAAGGTCAGAGCCCAAGGAAAGGTTGATTAAGAAATTCTTTTGGACTTAGGAAAAAAAAGCACCCTAGAATGAGAAGACTGCAATCCAGTGCAGAGAGACTGTGTGAACTGTGATGTGGGCTTACAGTACTGAAACTAAATATTTGTATGTGTCAATACAGCATATGAAGATATTATATATATGATTTCATGTTATTTTGAAAATAAGACCAAATAGTTCCATGGTAACTATATACTAAGCTAGCTAAGAGATATTGGTTGGTTAGATTAGAAAGATAGAGGTGAGTACTTTTTCAAAAGTGTCATTTCCATCCAAGCTCAAATGTTTATTTTTTTTTTTTTTTTTTTTTTTTTTTTTTTTTTTTTTTAATTTCTCCTAGTCTAATTTCCGTCAGTTAAATCCACAGAAGTAACTCATAAGATTGTAATCTCTCTGTTTTAGGTCGCTGAACGTGGTCTGCATTTAAGCAACACACATCTGACCGTGACATCTTTACTGCTGAAAGCAGAGAGAAGACAACTGGAAAGTCTGCCTGACATTGAAACTTGAGGAGCAAGATGTCAATCACAAACACTCCCACAAGCAACGATGCCTGCCTGAGCATTGTGCACAGCCTCATGTGCCATCGACAGGGGGGAGAGAGTGAAAGCTTTGCTAAGCGAGCCATTGAGAGTCTTGTCAAGAAGCTGAAGGAGAAGAAAGATGAGCTGGATTCTCTCATCACAGCCATCACAACAAATGGAGCTCATCCCAGCAAGTGTGTAACCATACAGCGCACTTTGGATGGGCGTCTGCAGGTATAGTCAATTGTTCAGTTGTTGTGGAATTGGAGGGAATGGATTTGAGAGGCATTTGGAATCTAACTGAATGCTTTTTTGTGCTTCAGGTTGCGGGACGTAAAGGTTTCCCCCATGTTGTGTATGCCAGATTGTGGCGATGGCCAGATCTACACAAGAACGAGCTAAAACACGTTAAATATTGCCAGTATGCCTTTGACCTGAAATGTGACAACGTCTGTGTCAACCCATACCACTACGAGAGGGTTGTTTCTCCAGGAATTGGTGAGTGGGGAAGATGCCTTTATAGGTGTGATCTATACATTAAGAATTTAGTCTTTCTTGCAAACAAAACACTTTATAAGACATTATAAGGTTTAAATTAATAGGGTGGTGTATTTTAGATACGTTCATCTTTCGAAGTGAATGGTGTGCTTACAAATGCTTACTTTAATTTGTGTGCATCTGAATCTCGGGTGTGACCTGTGTATGCAAGGACAATAAAAGGAATCTTAGTCTTAATTTGACGGCATAATTCCACTCAGACTAGCAACCCAAATAAATTGTGAGAGTCAAACTGATCCATATGTCTTCTGGTTGATATGTTTGCAGACTTGTCAACACTGACCCTTTCAAATTCAGGTACTGTGCTTTACTCTTCCTTCTCTGAGATTCTTGTGGATGATCATCTTTTTAATCATGTTTGCCATTTCCTACCAGGTCCGCTAATCGTAAAAGACGAGTTCGACTACGATAACCAACAGTCTCACTCAAGCTCCGAGAGCCACCTGCAAACGATCCAGCATCCGCCCTCCAGACCCATCCCCCAGGAGACATTCAGCAGCCCGGCTCTCCTACCCCCAACAGAGGGCAGCACCTCAGCTTCCACGTCGGCGTTCTCAACCATCAGTGCTGGTCCATCAAGTGAGTGTTTACAGTCAGGTCCGCCACTAGGTAATGCGGTCAGAGGAGTTTGCTGTGAGACGTCTGCAGAGAAACTGTTTCATTAAGATTAGTGTCTTGACGCCATGTTCCCAGACCCCCCCCCGAACTGGAGCAGAAACAGCAGCTTCACCCCGGCGGTGCCTCAACACCAGAATGGACATCTACAGCACCACCCTCCCATGCCTCACACGGGGCATTACTGTGAGTGGCTGGAGAACAAAACCGTTTCTAACTCTGCTGTGAGCTCAGAAATCTGAAACCCACCAAATGAAGAAACTTCATTGGTCTGTTTCCTCCTTTAAACCAAAGGAGTGGGTGTGTTTAGTCAAATAACTTTTAATCAGATTAGCTAAAATTTATTTTTTGTTTCTTTTTTTTGTACCAGAGAAGGCTATGAAGACACAGATTAGATAAGAACACAGTAAAAAAACAAACATTGTTAGGCCCTTTGTAGTTTTGATCCAACATGAATGTTGATTTGAATGGGTACAAAAGTGTGTAAGATGCTGCCTTGGATTATTTTAGTTCTTTGAGAAATAGAAAACAAATTGCATAGGTTTTAATACTGACGGGCTGGGGTCAAACGTATTTAAAGAGCAACCATAGCCTGACAACAAATCTCCAGATCTGACGATCACTTGCATCTTGCCATTTTCATGTTTTTCTTCACCGGCTGTATATCGTGATTTAGTTTAAAGTTGTTTCTGGATGTGATTTGAAAATGTTCCAAAATGAAGATTGACATGTCTCTTTCAGGGCCTGTTACCAATGAAATTGCATTCCAGCCCCCCATATCCAATCACCCTGGTGAGTATCAAGCCATCTGTTCCACAAATAAGTCACCAGAGCAGGATGTTGACAGTTGGACGCTCGTTTCAGCTCCGGAGTACTGGTGCTCCATCGCATACTTTGAGATGGATGTCCAGGTTGGAGAGACATTTAAGGTGCCATCCACATGTCCGATAGTGACAGTGGATGGTTATGTGGATCCATCTGGAGGGGATCGCTTCTGCTTGGGCCAGCTGAGTAATGTCCACAGGACAGAGAACATAGAGAGAGCCAGGTACTCATCTTCCAGTGTTCAGTCATCCAGTTTAAAACAAATCTGAAAGACAATAGTCAGTGATTTAAGTTATGAGTGCGTTCTAATTATCAACATGTTTGCTGATCTGTTCTGTCCTGGTGTTTTTTAGACTCCACATTGGCAAAGGCGTGCAGCTGGAGTGCAAAGGCGAGGGAGACGTGTGGGTGCGCTGTCTGAGCGATCACGCCGTGTTTGTGCAGAGCTATTATCTGGATCGAGAGGCGGGGCGCGCCCCCGGCGACGCCGTCCACAAAATCTACCCCAGCGCTTACATCAAGGTGAGGCTGTAGCACCTACCATCATCCTATGTAAAAAAATAAATAAATAAAAAATGCTGAAACGTTCCAACCGGGTTCGTTCAAAAAAGTTGAACCCATTATTTCTCCGGCGGGTTATGACTCGTTTCTTATATCGGGGTGTGATGGTGAGAGCTGGACTCTGAGCGGTTTGTCGCCCCTTTGCCAGGTGTTCGACCTGCGCCAGTGCCACAGGCAGATGCAGCAGCAGGCGGCGACGGCCCAGGCAGCAGCTGCGGCTCAGGCGGCCGCAGTGGCTGGGAACATTCCAGGGCCGGGCTCAGTGGGAGGCATCGCTCCTGCCATCAGTGAGTGCTCTTACTGACGCACTTAGCCTTGAACAAGTGTATTACTGTGATTGCTTCTCATTCTTGGGCTGTGTGGTGGGTTAGGAGGGCTGATTCGAGCTGAATAACAAGACTTCCTTATAGCTCTTATGGTTTGCACAGCAATGCAGCCAAGGGCATTTTAGATCAGCATGAGCATTTAGAAAAGCCACAGGAAGGCATCACAATCACAAAAGGTAAAGAAAAACTAGACATCTCTTAAAGACTTCTCCACAAATAGCTGTCACAGATGGCTAACATAAACTCATACTCAAACGCAGATTTTAGATGAATACAAGCTGACGGATTTTAGTACTTTGACTTAATCTGGGTTTTTAGGAAAACATTGAGTATTGACAAAATCATTTAAGATTGAGAATTCTTAGGTAGAGGAAACAAATGTGGTTATTTTGAGCCAAATAGACCCATCTTATCAATGACATTGATAAAGGATTTTATACGCTTATGAGCTGATTAATGATCTATAGCTAATTAAAACATCCTTTTTAGGATCAACGCATTTATAATTTAGTGGAAGTTGTGGATAAACTGCAAAAGCTGAATTGAAACAGTCCCTCTATGTGCTGTGGGGTTGAGCTCAGACGCGGGCAAAATGTTTACGTGTTTGCTGAACTTTCAAAGGGAACGTGAGGATTAAAGATGCATGCGCTCCATTTCACGGTCCAAAGTCGGCCTGTAGTCAAACGCTGTAAAATCCCCCTGCAGGTCTGTCTGCCGCCGCAGGCATCGGGGTGGATGACCTGCGCAGGCTGTGCATCCTGCGCATGAGCTTCGTGAAGGGCTGGGGGCCGGACTACCCCCGCCAGAGCATTAAGGAGACGCCCTGCTGGATAGAGATCCATTTGCACCGAGCGCTGCAGCTACTGGATGAAGTTCTACACACCATGCCCATAGCTGACCCTCAACCTCTGATTGAATGAAAGGACTTCAACTGTACAAAAAACAGACCACAACACACACAAAAACACCCCATAAAAAAACAATAATCATGGCTGTACTTTTAACAGAATACTCCACCTACAGGCCTGCAGTGCTGAAGGAGGACTGCAATCACATGGACTCTGTACAGGTTTTATGACTAGAAACGAGGACCAAGAAGCCGGCAGTGTACTCCAGTAGCCCTGTTAGCATCTACAAATACACTAAGCTAAACTCTGTAAATTCAGTGACTTCCAAACAGCCAGAGGAACGTGCGAGTCAGGCTGTGAGGACTCGCTTTCCTCTGGAAACGTGCCACCAAAACCACGCAAACGAAAGGTGCAGCCGGTGCTCCGCATTGTTGTGTTGCTGCACCTGCGTGACGGCCCACAGGGATGGAGCCTCATGCCTCTTAAATCTGAACAGTGACACTCGAAACGGAGCGCCGAGGTTAGGCGCAAATGATCTTTTAATTGGATTTGCGTTGTGTGGGAAAACTAATGCATCACTGAGGTTTAAAGGATGTCAAACAAGAAGTCTCTCAGCTGTACTTCAGTGTGGATTTTTTAATTTACCCAATCTGGATTTAACAGTGCTGATATCAGCTACTTTTAATCGAGAGGCGCTTACCCTGTCTGTACATCCTGGTTTTCCCTCCTGGAGTATACTGCCGGCCCAGTTCTCCAATATTTACTCTTTTTGGCTGGAAAGACTTCATGTATTGGAGTCATCCCCCCCCATTGATCAGGACATATATGAACAGTTGTACATTATTTGTGTGCTTGTAAGATGTGATCTTAAAAATATTTCCCCAGCTCACAAACGTTTTTTTTTTGTGGTGGTGGGCAAGGGGTGTGGTTTATTCTTTATTTGAATGGAGAATATTATGATCCATTAAAGTTCAGCATCTCCTTTCACACCCTTAGAGACAAATCTTTTCTCATCAGATCTGTTACCACAACCTTTTTTTTTATTTTTATTCATATGATGGAATTTAAAACAAAAGATCATTACACACCTAAATTGATATTTTGTCTTTTTTATTGTTTATTAGCACTTTATTTTATATTTTGCTCCATAGTCTCATGTTGGTTACTTTAATGTTTCTTATGGTCTGCTAGCATAGTTTTTTTTTGTTGTTGCTAACGATTCAGAAACTGTGGCTTATTGTGCTGTCTGGCTAAAATCATGTTTTCTGTGTCAAACAGTCTCAACAGGTCTGAGAGATGTATTTAGTCAAGTCTTTGGTAAATAAGATGGTCTGGCTCTTGCAGCACTTTAAAAGAAATGGCTCGCCACAACCATCTTCTTTTTTTGTGAATCAATTGGATTATGCTCAAAAGTAATCTAACAAACAACAGAGTAATTAAAGGATGAGCTGTGAGGAAGCTTAAGCCATTGAGATGCCAAATAGTCTTTCTGAAGTGTTTAAAGTTTAGGGCTGGAGTCAATCCAATATTCCACTGCTTGTAAAAGCTTGATTTGAATAATCTGAACCATTTATTTTTGTTCTGCACTATTGATCAAACAATATTTTAGACTTTAAATCTGTTTACCTACAGCCATGGCAGTATTTTATACTCTTTCTGAACCATTCTGGTGATTTAAAAAAAAGGAAAAGAGAAAAAGTGTTTTCCAAAAATGCAGGTAATCTTAATCCCTAAAACTATGTCATACAGTCTGAATACATATGGCGTTTGAATGATATTGATGTTTATATGTATGAATAAAATTTAATGGACTAACAAGTCAATGGGTTAGTGTGCAAGTCAACCGGCTGAGACAGACCCCGGCTTTGAACAAGAAAACGTTTATTACTGCAAAGACGAGTCACAAATTTTAAGAAAACAACACTAAGAAGCTAGCCTGAGCTCAGATCTGAAATATTCAGAAAACAAAACTAGATGTGTCTTTTAATAGTTTCTATAATCATCAATACGACACACTAAATCATGTCTTTGTAAATATAAAAGTCCCCCAATCATCCTTGTTTTTTTCTGTAAAATACACAATACAAATCACCCTACACACGGTTTGCTCGCCAATTTAAGAATATACATTGTTTGTAGCAAACGGCACACAAAAAGAAAGTCACATGAAATCTGTTTGTATATATTATATCAGATACTATACATTGCCGCCCCTCCCCTCCCCAAGAAAATACAAAGAAGAAATTAAATCACAAAAGCATTTAAGCCAACATATCAGATAAGATGTTCACCAAAAGAACAAATAATTAGGACACAAATAAATATACCATTTCAGTTTATGATATATGTACACTGCTTTTTGTCAAAGGTGAATTCAAACAGAAGCCTTTCCCAAATGCCACAGCCAAATGCTTGTGCTTGCATCAGAACGTGCTACAGATGGCCACGACTCACTAGACTGTCAAATGGCACTTACAAAATCTCAAACAGGTCACAGTATTCAGAAAATATCGTCTGACAAAAGAATTCACAATCATGAGAAAACAACTTGAGAGCATTTCCCTTACAGTGACTCTCCTGGTTTACCAGTTCTATACATGTTTAAAGTTGTTTGCAGGTACTCGTCCGTAAGTTAGTGGTGCATTTGTGTGACAGTGTGTGTGTGTGTGAGGGGGTCCCATCCAGTAACGTACTCAACAGTCCAGTCTGGGAATAGGTCTGAATGCTTCCACAGCACCCATGTAGCAAAATGTCTGCTCTACTGCCAAAAGAAGAAGAAGAAGAAGAAGAAAAAACAAAAAGACCCAGTAGTCACCCGGGCCATCTGCTGCGGCCGGGGCAAAAATGAAAGGCACAGGAGTTTGCTATGGGTCAAAGAAGCTGCCAAGTCATCCACATGAAGAGGCAAGTGTAGCTTATGTCTTCAGATTTCTGGATGAGAGTTGGGGTTATTTGCAAGCAGCCGTTACAAAAACATTGGAATTCTTAATTTCAAAGAAATGAAAAACAATTGTGTCGGCAGCATAAGCATTGCTCAGTTAGCCAGGCAGGATTCGGGATGCAGGCTTAATCGCTGTCTGGCACTGGTTGAAAAAGAAAAGAAAAAAAAATGGAAAGAGCTAGACTGACAAAAACAGTTTCTAGCAGCACATGGCAGCTGTTTAAGACCAGAAAGCACTTACAATCCAAAAAGCAGACCATTTCGATGTAAAGAAAACATCTTTAAGCCATTCAATTTAGGCACAAAATAATACAGATAACCATCTGAAGTGTACAGTGAACACGCACCACATTTCAATAAATAGAAAAAAAATTGAGTAGAAAAATGGGACAGATGCCATAGGAGAGAAATATATGCTGCAAAACTTCCAGCGCTAAAAGTAAAACCCAGACTGACAACACTAAAATGTTTAAACAAATCTGGCAAGTGTGAAAAAAAAAAAAGGAATGGGATTGTTTCTTTTTTTGCAGTTATGTGAAGACACAAATGCTGCCGATCTGATAGAAGCAAAGGACATGATTCAGGGGCAAACGGTTCTCAGTCCATTCAGTTTTTGGGAAATCATTACCATGACACTGAAGGGAAAACAGAGCCTTAGACCGTCCACTTGGGCTGGTTACAGTGCACTTTGTTTGTTCTCACAGACTTTTCGAATGTCTGTGAGTAAGGTCGACATGTGCTGTGGGGACGCCTGAATATACATTTGATTTAGATTTCCCCTAAGAAACAAACAAACAAAAATCTAGATGAGGCTGTTGAGCCGGCAGCCTAAATGACACACTGTTATTTGCACTTTCCAAGGCTTTTTTCTCACTCCTTTTTTCTTCTTCAAACTGTTTAGCAAGATATGTACACAGGAACAAAAACACACAGCAAAAGAAAAAAAAAAAAAAAAAAAAACTTTTTCATTTTAAGGGCTGCAATCGATAAATACCAAGCTTTCCTCCCCTTTTTCCCACCTTGTACAGATCTACATAGGTGAATTAAATGAAAAAAACTTCTCCGTCTGTACAGTAGGTTTGCGCTTTGCAGTGGTGAAATTCAGGATTCATCCTCAGAAGTCATTATAACATATGCATAAGCACTTCAAACAAAAGCACAATAAATATCAATAAATAAACATTTATGTGGAGAAATGATAGGCCATAGAAACAGGCATGAAAAGTAAGAGCAGAATTATTTTAGTAACAAAATGTTCCCATTTAGAGGATTAATCTCAAAACTCCCCACGACATAGAAGGCTAGAACAGTTCAAGTATAGATGCAACCTAAGGAATCAGAAGTTAGTCCCCATGCCTTTCCTATTTCACAGTCCATCCATCCATCCATCCCATCCATCCATCCATTATCAATACCGCTTATTCCCTGTTGGGGTCGCGGGGGGAACTGGAGCCTACCCCAGTGGTCAACGGGCGAGAGGCGGGGTACACCCTGGACAGTCCGCCAGTCCATCGCAGGGCAACACACAGGACAAACAAGGACAAACAACCACTCACACTCACATTCACTCCTAAGGGCAATTTCCCCAATCTCCAATCAACCTAACATGCAGGTTATTGGACTGTGGGAGGAAGCCGGAGAACCCGGAGAGAACCCACGCAGACACAGGGAGAACATGCAAACTCCACCCAGAAGGGTCCTGGTTCCCCCGGGATTCGAACCCAGAACCCTCTTGCTGGGAGGCGACAGTGCTAACCACCACACCACTGTGCCGCCCTATTTCACAGTCTATGAGCTAATTTCAGATGTCCTACCAAAAAGAAACATTCACATATTGACAATCAGATCAACCACAAAAAGGAAACAAATATATGCCATGTATCATCATTTTTATAAACTATACATATACATTTCTATATATATTCATATATCTCTTTGAATATCAGAAAATATCTACTTTTGGTCCTCTGTACAAAGATGATCTTTAAACAGGGAACATAGGATGAAGCATTTTATGGGCTAAAAACGGAAATGAAAAGGTATCAGAGGTGAGAGAAAAGCAACGCGGGTTTTCTCTATCGCATTGAGATTTGTGCAGTACAGTGGTGTGTGTGTGCAATAAGGTTTGGTGACTGTGCTGCACGCATCAAAGGGCTGGCACCACTGGTCTGAGGTAGGGTGACTGATGGATGTGTTCCAACACGCACACAAGCACGCAGACACACAGGCGTGTGAGCATATGCACATAAAAGCACAGCATAAATCTATGCGGCCGTAGTCACACAGACGCACACGTACACACACACGCAGACACACGACACGCACGCTTCACCCAAATGACAAAGGCTAATGCAAGAATAGGCCTCGGGACGGCAGAGTGAGGGCGGGAGCAAGGCCCAAGACCGGAACCGGGTGAGTTACAGGTTTCCAGGAGCCGATCCCGAGAGAACGGCAGGTGTGTGTACGCCTGCACCCCGCAGGTCTCAGCACTGATGAGCCAGCCCAAATCCAGCCACCAAGTCACCAGAAAGCCAAATCTGTGGCCGGGGCGATGCAGAGGGGCCGTGGGCTCTCTACAGCCCACAGTCGGGACGACGCGGACAGCTGCATTTAAGGATAAGGCACTATGATAAAGCCGAGGTACATTAAATCCCTGACATTCCTTCTGCTCTGCGACATGGCACTGTGGGACAGCAAACAGCTTCTGTGTGGCCCGGGTGGCTCACTCTTAAAAAGTCCTCCTTTTTTTTTTTTTCCTTTTTTTTTTTTCGTTTTCATTTGGTCCACTGCGAGCTTAAAAATTTTCATTAAAAGTCAAAAACTGGAAAAAAAAAAGAAGAAAAAAACAAGAGTCAACACGTCCACAAAAGTCGTTTTCAAGATCACAGCTTGTTACCTAAACTACAGAGCATCTAAAATGGACAAAGGCAAGCGCCGTGCACAGGGTGCACGGGAAAGCTAACATTTTGAGGATTTTTTTTTCTTTTTTAAAAACAACTTTTTCCCCTCAATCTCACCTCTACGCACAGGGACAGCAGCACATACATTTCTTGAAGGAGTTCCTTCACTCTGGCTAAAAGCTGCATGCTACCATATACTGGTCAAACAGTGCAGCACTATGCTTCTAAGTTAAGTGTCAAACAGAAAAAGAAAGTTGTCTCTCTTTTTTTTTTCAAGCTTTATGCAAAATATAAGCAAAAAAAAAAAGATCTCGTTCAGTCAGGAGTGTGTGAGCAGTTGGAATGCATTTTGACAGCAATCACACAAAAACTGTGAGACAACTGGAAAATCTAAACAAAAACAGCCATAGCACCATAAGCTTTAAGTTACACCAAATTAAATGAAAGCAAATCTATGTACAATGGGTGAACGTTTGGATTCATGTGTCTGTGTATTTGCTCTTCTGGGACTAGTGACATGGATTTGAGCTTTGAGGCATCAGAAGTTTGAAGGCTACTTCTCCCTCAGGAAAAAAAACCTATCTGTGTACAAAGAGGGACATCGTGCCAGCACGGGGAACATCTACAGGAGCCAGAGGCGTCCTTTTCCTCCAGGTCCCTCCCGACAGCTGCCACACTGGGCTAGAGCAGGGACTTACAGGATGACTAGACACCCAGAATCTAAACAGTCAGACAAAGACAGCACATCTTGGCCAGAGTGGCCCCCCCCTCCACTGACCGGGCTGGAAAGGGAGAGGAGTGCATGTCCACACGAGTGCAAACGGAGACAATGCGTGAAAACGGTGGTGACATCCAGACTTACGGGAAAGAGAGATATGCGGAGAGAGAGAGAGAGACAGCAAACCTGAGCCGGCCGGCGCCGGCCCCGCCCCCAGCCCCGCCCCCGCCCCCTCACACAGAGGCGTAGGTGTTGCCCGTGGCGCTGCAGTGGCGGATGGTGGGGGTGGCGGCGGAGGGGGTGAGGATGTGTTCGGAGTGGTCCTGGGGCGGCTGGGGCAGCGAGTGGAGCACCCCCGGCTGCACCACGCCCACCACAGGGTGGGAGCCGTCCTCCAGAGCCCCCACCTGGATCACCTGGATTACCTCATGCTCCGACTTCTCTCGCTTGGCCAGAGGTTCCCCGGACTCCTCGGTGTCCTCTTCCAAGTCACTGTCCATACCACTCGTTTCATCTAAAGGGTAGAGAGTCCAAAATGAAATGGCATCAGTTCAGTGTTCGCTCTGTTCAGCCAGCTGCCATCTGCCTGGGGTGCGCTACATTCAGTTTCTCTGATTGGCTGAGCCTTCCCAATGTCTAATATTTTTTTTCTGTTTTTTTTTTTTTTAAATATTAGTTACCTCTGCTACATAGCAAATCTGTAGGCCATACTACAGGGATAGTTATTATTGTTATTACTGTTTGTAAACAAATCCATGGAGTTCAGTTCCATTTTTATCTGGAATGACGCATCACAGGCCCCAGCAGCTGAATGAGCTCTACACTCAACGAGGAGAAGGAACGGCAGCCGTGACAACAAAGGAGTGAATCAGATAATCCGCCCATTTCTAATTTTCTCAGCAATTGCCTTCAAAAGGCCCGAGTAGAAACAAGCCCAAAGCAAAAGGCCCACCTCCTCCTCCCTCCACGGCTCAGCGTCGTCAGAGTCACACACGATTCACACACCTCAGTGGACTTCATTTTCCTAATCATTCTGCTATAACTCAGTGCAGAGGCGGAATATGTGGGGCAGAAGGAATTTTTGGCCTCTTGGAAAAAAATAAAGCTCTGTTGTTGCCCATTTATTCATTTACCCATGTACTTTTAATCGGGCCATTAACGGAGGCGTAGTTGTTTGTAGCACAAACTTCATTGCGTCATTTCTTTTCCATCAATTTTCCTTTTTTTTTTGTCCTCTTTCCAAATTTGCTCACAGCAATTCTTTAGGATACGTATTTACGGAGGCTGCGCCTGTCTAATGAGTCCTGAAGTGTCTAGTGGTGGGGAATGGAACAGAGGAAAGAGACGGAAAACTGGTTTATGGCTTCCTAATGTATGCTTTGTTCTGCTGCTCTGTTTTGATGCCAATAAAGGAAGATTTCTGATTGACTTACCTTTATCAATGTTAGTAAGCGACAGGGCGCTGAGGCTGTCAAACTGAAAAACAGAAGCCATAAATGAGAGTCCGTTAATGGTTTACATTGCTCTGACAAACAGTGCACCTGCTCTGCTGTACAACATATCATGATAAACATCAGAGAGAAAAAAGCAGAACCAAACGTCAATATATAAATGTCGAGTAAACGAAAAACAGCCTGGAAAATCCACGTTTACCTCGCCCATGACACCGATGGGCGTCTCCCCTGTAGCTTGGGCCACGCGATGTTCCACCAAGTAAAACATGTACTCATCGTACAGCAGGCGAATCAGGTGGAAGGAGCCAAAGCTGGCCGCACTGCGCAGGGTCAGGTCCCTGATCACCATAGAACTGCAGAGAGATAAAGCCACCGCAACGCGTCGTCTCGGTGCTGCACGTTCTCGGAGGTCTGGCTGCATGGAGAGCTTTTTTTTCCCCTACCTGTAAAAGGACCACTTGAGCAGGAACTGCCGTGCCGCCCTGGGGAAGCTGGGCCTGTGCTCGTAGGGCTTGAGCACCTGAGTGACCACGTTGTCCAGCCAGGCTGCCCACTGCTCCAGAGAGCTCTGCTGCTGCAGGGTGGCCTTAAAGTCCTGCTCCAAGTGCTGAACCACTCCTTCCTCACACTGGCACACCCACGATGCCTGCTCCTATACAGCAGCCAGAGGGAGAAAACCAGAACAGAAGGGGTCGTACGCCGTCGTTTTTTTCTATCTGATGGTGGAAAAATAAATATCTCAGTGGTCTGACCTGTACATTGGCAAAGTCAACACGGTTGAGATCAGTCAGCATCTGGTTGATCTGTGATGTGTTTTGCAACACAGCACGCGCCGCCTGAGCCAGGTGGTTCAGTGATGTATATCTGCGCAGTGTTTGCGCAAAGGCACTAACAGCGGCAATCTGGCACAAGAATGCACACAGTTACCATCAGGAAGTCCACAACACTGTAACCTATAAACGACACGTTTCCAAATGCAGCAGTTACAAGCCTTTTAATCCCTCTTTCTGTTTTGCGTGCCTGCGTTTTTGGTCACAGGGCAGGGGCTGAAGTTGGGAGTTGGTAGGCAACCCTCTCACATTTCAGATGTGTGGGATTTCATGACCTCCATAGCAAAGAAAGATTTAGGTCGCCTAAACTCGTGGGGTGGGAGAATCGTCAACTGACCTTCATGTGAGAAGTTAGAATTCCAGGGGGATTGCTGTATATAAGATAAAGAATCATCATTTGGCAATCATGTATCTATGCTTTTTTCAGACTATAACGACATAATGTCAAATAATATGCCTTAACCCGCATGTAGTCACATGTTTGTGAGGGTTGGCAAAGACCACTGTGTCCATTTGAATATGAAGTACATTCTGATCACAAACACCATTTGAAATGTTGAAAAGTGTTTATGCCAAATAAAGTGTGTCATACTGTAAATAAACTGGCTATGGGGAGAGCAAGTCGGTTAAGTCTCTGCTGAACATCGTAAACAAGGCAGTATGAAGAGAGTCTCTCTTCCCGCCATCCTCGTTACGGGCTTTATGTTTCATGGCCTGTTACCAGAATCACTGATGTTTGTTCCGCTGAAGCCAGTTATTAAAGACAAAGCAGGGAAAATGGGTAGTTCACATAATGACAGGTCATTTGCTTCTGTCAGCAGTCTGGCAAAAGTCTGTAAGTATTTTTTGGATAGATTTATGGGAGTGTATCATTTCTACAGATAACTGTTGCGTTTCAAAGAGCCCTATAAAAAAAGAAGATGTTTCATTTGTGGTTTGATTGTGTTCAACAAAGATGGCAAAGCTGAATCTAAGAGAGGAGCTAAATATAAGGAAATTGTCAACCATAATCTAAGAAGGGGGATAGTGACTCTGGCCCATTTAAAGTAAATGATCGTGTCAAATGTGTGTGTGTTTGGGGGGGGGGGGGGTTAATATGGATGGCCTTCCCACACAGTTACATTAATTGATTCACTGAGTGCACCTTGGTCTGGATCATTCTTTGTGGAATGGCATTCATGGCATTATTAAGCCAACCTTCCAGGCTTTTGGCAAAGTTGCGAATGGCTTGAGTCAAGGCACCTGAAAAACAAATCGAAAGCGGCGATTAAATTATACTGTGAACCTTAAACATTTAAATGAAGTCATCACGATATTGGTGTATGACTGCAGCTCACTGGGAATGGGTCTCAGGACATCAGGAATAAGGATCTCCACGAGGGCCTGGTACATTAAATGGTCACAGGTGCTCATCCACTTAAGGACTGCTTCGTTTCTGCAAAGCACCAACAGCTGTGCTCGTGGGAGCCGTGCTTCAATCTCACTTATGCTACTGTAGAGGAAACAAACCCAATTTATTAAAGATTCATGGATTCTGATAAGCCTGAATTGAATGAGGTGTAAACATAATCAGCTCAGGCTCACCTGTTCTCTGTTACAGTGGCACCCTCTACAGTGTCAGGGGGAGAATACCGCCAGAACGTCTGCCACAGTTTCTCAATTAGACTGAACTGGAGGTTGACGACCACGTCCAGGATAGCCTACAACGGAGCAAGAGGATAAACAAGAAGAGTAAAAGTAAGTCCTGAGTTCAATAATTTACAAGTTTACAGATGCAGAGGGGGTGAGAAGATAATGAGAGAATCACTGCAGATGTCTGATCACTGTGCCTACATAGCTGTACTGATTATGAGTCGGTGTATGAGGCTTTGTTTCCACTCAGAATCCAGCTAATCAGCTTCACAGATGATATTTGTCTGACCTCACAGTGCTCTCTGTAAAGGGACTGGAGAGCTTTCACATCCTCTGGGTTGATGTTCTCTGTATTGCTCTGTCCTAGTTCCAGCTCTACAAAGTCAGGGAGGGCCCGTGATGCATCTGTTGGGGGGGGGGGGGGGGGGGGCACAAACAAAAACCCACCCCAAAAAATGAAATAAAAAAATCTGCACATATAACCGCTTTTTTCACATAGTCCATCAAATTTAAAAGTGTGCTCACCTAGGAACTGTTGGTGGTGCTGGCTCTGTGCGATGACCGTCTGCTCTGCTGCCCCCGGGTGGTGCTGGCCTCCAGCTGAATAGTTGTCCCCGGAGCCACCATCAAACTTCTGCACCGGCTTGAACCTTTAAAGGATAGAGAGAAAAAAGAACGACAGTTTTTTTTTTTGTCTTAAAAAAAAAAAAAACTTCAAACGCAGCAAATGCGGCATGGACAGTGCGTGTTTGACCTCTGCTTCTGCTGAACGGGCTGCTGTCTGAGAGCCATGTACTGCATGTCCTCTTGGAGTCGATTGAGGGGGGAGTCTGGTTTTACGCGTATACCATAGTAGTGATATTTGGAATTCCCTCTGCAGGATAACAGCAAAAGTTAATCATATTCACAGAGCTGTATGTGTAGAGAAATGTGGAGTAATTAGAAGAGGATTTTGGGGGGGGGGAGCCAACCTTGTCCCAAGGCGCCTTGTGCGGAGTCCCATGAAGATGGAGCGAATGAGTTTGCCAAAAGAGGCGGCGTTTACAGGGTCAAGCTTCTGCTCCTGGCAGTGGCGCAGGTAATGATTGTATAGGGTGGATCGTGGTAGACTTACTCCCTCTGCTGTCTCGTAATTGTCCAACAGCCACTGGAGCTAAAACAGGGAACACCCACACACACATTTAACTCCCTAAACTACGTTTCCACACTGGTCTACGAGATCAGTCAGTAAACTCGATGCTGCTGCAAGGCACCTTGGGCAAAAGCATCTACAGCAGCCAGTAATATCAAAGCAGCAATAACAAAAACAAAACGGGCACATTAAACAGCAAGCACCACACCAAACTCAAAAGTACAGTGATTTCAGAGAGGCAGACCAGCAAGGCAGGGAATTGCAAAAGTTAAGATTAGGCAAAGGCAAGCATTTAGAAAAGCAACTTACATGGCTGTTGAGCAGCGAGCTTCTCTGACTGGATAAACCCTCAGATTTTTGGAGCGTCTCAATGGCCATTTCAATCTGATAAACCACGAAGCACAGGACAACAAAATGTAAGAGGTGAAATCAAAACCAAAGCAGGACAGCTAAAAAGTAGAAGTAGAGGCATCACTGGCCACAACCCAAAAAAAAGAAAAAAAAAAGAAACGGAATACAGTCTAGAAAAGAAACCAAAGCAAGCACCACCAAACCCAAGCAGAGCAGGAAAGACATCGGCCCGAATAGGGCAATGAGCACACACCACCCTTATGGACTCCTTTTAAAAAGATCCACTTATACCTCTATCATGTACAGAGGAAGAGTAAGACTACACCAAGAAAACAAAGACCAAGGCAGAGTTAGAACTAAATCTGATACTTTTCAGTGCTTTTCACAATGCTTTAGTGATAATTCATCAGCATTAAAGAACACAACCAAAATTCAAGACTACTCAAATCACTGTGCCAGCATGGAACCTACAGGGAGCTGTAAACTGCAGTGAGTTCACTCATTTAGTCATCTTTGGAATAAAAAAAAAGCCTTACAGCCATAGCTAACCTATAAAAAGGATGCAAGTAATTGTGTGATGTCTGACCAAACCATGCTAATGTAACTGTCATCATAAGTGTGGAGCTCAGACTCCCTGATCAGTCTGCCTCCTGTCTGTCTCTCAGGTCTTTGCCTCTCGCCTCTGTCTCAACAAAGGAGGGAAATGTGAAGAGGAAATCAGACAAAAATAAACCCTGCGTTAGGTGAACGACTAATGTTAAATGACATAATAAATACACTCTGTGCATTGAACTGTATGTATATAAATATACATTTCCGCATGGCAGACAGTCTCAAAGGCAGAATAAGTGGCCTGTCTGGACAAGCTGACATTCTTTGTCAAAATGACAAATATGATTTGCTTAAACACAGTTTGTCCCACACCACTGAGCACGTCAATAAGGGAGGACAGAAGAGGAGCTTTCTTAAAAAAAGGGAGAGGAAAGGCAACTTAAAAGCAGCGTGGACCTGAACAAGGGAAGGTGTCCAAGTTACATCGAAGTCAACGGAGAGCGCTATACAAGTCAGAAGGTTTTTTCACCATACACACAAAAGCAGGCAGGCAAAGGTAAGCGAAAGGCCCCTTTCAGTGGGCACTGTGCGACTTACAGTGGCTGGGGAGGCTCGTGTGGTCTGGGTGGCAGGATGGGGTCCAGAGTTGTCCATAAGATAAGCCCCAGAACTGCTGCCGATTACCTGACCCCCTGCCAGACCCAAGCTCATTCCTCCAGAGCCCCCTCCTCCGTTGTTGGTCATGCCGTGAGATGTCACCACAGTGGACACTTGCGATGAGCTGCCCTGTGTGTCGAAGTAGCTCCCTCCACTGTTCTGGCTGTATAGCTGCGGCTCTGAGTACGAGTAGCTTCTTCTGTTCAGAGGAGAGGTCAGTCAGATAGTCTGACCATAAGAAAGCCTCGCAAATCATTTTTATTGATCAACATATCTGTGGGACTGTAATTTGAACCGGACGTGTTGGTGACTTTTTACCTACAATTTTCACTCAATATTGTCTCTATGTGTAGTTTGTTGGTTGTCTGATTGTGTATAACTAAGCCCAGCTTCGGCAGCACAGCACCCTTTTTAAAAGTGTTTCCACCAGCAGTAGAAGTCACCGAGCCCGTTACTGTAAAGCCCTCATGTGAATGTGTGTACCGCAGTAGGAGACACACAGCTTGGGCTGGATTGTGAGTGCAACCCCATTGCTCAGGCACTGGGGACCCTTTGACGCCTCAAAGACGGGCCTACTTCTGGTCATGTTCAGGTGACTGAGCACAATCATACTTATGACAGACACCCATTAAAAGAAGAAAAGAAGGGAAAAAGAGAAACCATAGAAGATGACTGGGCTCCCACAGCATCATGTGCTTGTGACATGAATGAGGAGCAACAGGCTGCAGGGACGTAGCGCTAACGTTTGAGGAGTGATGTGCGGGCAGTGCTGGGTAGCAGACTGACTCACATGTTGCCGTTGGTGTAGACGCCACTGTTTTCCTCAACATACTGCACCTGTGCTGGGTAAACATGCTGAACCTGCTGAACAGTCTGGGCCTGTCAAAAATGAAACGCAGAGGCCTCCAGTGAACGATTAGGTCGGATAAACTTGCCGACATGCCGGTGAAATCGTGCGGGAGAATCTGGACCTAAATACACATCAGGTGCTAGGATGTACCTGCTGCTGGACAGGCACCTGCTGGGTAGAGCCAGTAGGCTGGCCAGGCACAGTGGTCTGAAGAGGAACAGTGGAGGTGGAGTCAGCGCCTGCTTCAGGGGTCTGCATGGCGCCTGGGTGAGAGACAAAACACAGGTTTACTGGGATTAGATAACGCCCTAAGTAGCGTAGCCGTGCCCCATCTCAGGCTTTTGGCCCACTTTACGGCTTAATAAAAACTAAATTGTAATCTCAGAGCAGCATGAAGCTGACACTGATAACTCGCCTAACAAAAGGATTACATTGACAGATACAGGTTTGTGCTCATCTATTAGTTATAAGGAACAAACTGATAACTCACGAGACATTTGTTACATGGTTCTAGCTCACAGTAAATGAGAAACTAACTGAACAAATATGAATGTAGCGCTTCACATGTTTCCGGCATGTGCTGCATGCAATAAAAGACAAATAAATTAAGATTTACATTAGAGAATATTTTGTCCAGTAATTCAGCAATCATCCTCAGTTTAGTTAGACCAAGACAATAAACGTCTAAATGTGAAACTAATCTAGGCTTAACAGGAAGAATGAAGTTTGATCACAGACCGTTGTCTGTTTTCCCCCCAATCAATGCCACTAAAGCTGCTCCAGACCAATTGCAGGCGAGCACCTGTTCAGCCTTGTGGTACTCAATGTACTGAGAGACTCATGCATCACTGACACACAGTCTTGTCTCCACATTCACTGCCATAAAACAAGTTAATATTTAACAAACTCTAAATAGATGCTGCCTCTCGCTGCTCTGCCAGTTCCCACTCGAACAGGCTCAGCATTGCTTGTGACTAAAGACCCCCTGAATCTGTAACTAAAAGGGCGTTTAAACAAAAACAACTAACAAACAAACAAAAACATAACAAAACAAAAACGAGAGGCAAGACACTTGAATTCCCATCTGTACACAAAAGGCTTTAAATTGCAATTAAAAGAAATGCTTCAGGGTGCCTAAAAGTTAAACCTGGCTTAACTGAAACATTTTGAGGAGAAAGACAAGAGTGGGAGGAAACACTTCTGGTGAACCTGTGTTTGTGAGTTAATAATAGTGTGGCTCCCATCACCCATTCCTTCCAGGGAAAAGGCCACCTCCTCCCCACCACAGTTTCCATGAGCAAGCCTCTCTTGGTTAATTAAGCTAGGTCTCCTAACGGCTTCAGATCACTCCAGGGATAACGTGCCCCTTTCCCTTCTAAATTGCACTGCCCCTTTTCGAAAAAGGAAAATACTTAGCTCATGTTGGGGTACCGAGCTCATATCCGGGTACCCAGTGACCCAACACTAACAAAACCTGCATTTTCCCTTCAGCATTAATTAGCAGAAAGTCTTTTACTTTCTGCGCGACATTTTCAAACACCTGTGGGTGGGGGATGAATCTACAAGCACCTCACAGACTGCGCCAGACAGGCCACGGTCTGCTACAAATTGCTCTGTCCAATACAAATATTTGTGTTCTCTAATTCTGATAAGACGCTGCGCATATGACAATGAGTTGACATCAAAGCACCCTGATGAAAGATTTCTTATTAACCTACTAGGTCAGTGCTCTTTCCTCTGAAAGCAAGTGAATGCAGCACACAGACCGTAGAAAGAGAGAAAAAAAAAAGGTTTTGCCGCAAAGCCAAACTGAGTCTTAACTCCAAATTTTCAGACACAAACAAGTGTCTCCATTAAGACAGTGAGAACTTCTATTCAACTTATATTCCGCATGACAGTCTGAGAGCTAATGCACATGGCCCCAACAGAGCCCACCTAATCGAGGAAAAGAGCCCCTGCATCTCAGCTCATCCCCGTTGCCTCACCTCAACCCCCTCCACAAAAGACGCACACGCGCGCGCACAAACACACATGCACACACTCACACACACACACCTCCTGCCACACTATTCAGGCGCTCCCTTGTGGGCCACTTAAATGCTGTGCTCCACTGAGCAAGTGCAAGCCCTACAAAGACACAGAGGAACAAAAGCCACCAAGGAGAGCAACATCTCGCCCTGAGTTTTCTCCCTTCGATTTCTCCTGCTAACATCCCAGGCCACAAATTGTGAAACACAAAAGGTTCACAGTCGCAGCTCCCAGAAATGCAAAGAACTATAATTTCCACTCTTAATGATCATGTATGACAAAGTTGAAATCTAATGGTCTGAGTCAAGACACAAAAGCGAGCGAACAAGGCTGTGTGTATCAGAGGAGAGCCTGGCACACACTGGGCCGTCATCAGGGGTTTGCACTGCAGGTGCACAGGTGGAAGGAGAACTCACTGCAAGCTGGAGATGAAGAGGGTATGCAGGGAACTGTGTTTGTTCAAGAGGGGGTTTTAAGATTACAACAAGGGCTGAGGGGGACTTTCATTATTAGGACTGCTGGCAGCAATCTTAAAGCCAAAAACTCTGCATCAGCATATGGGATGCTGAAAGGTAAATGATAAACATTAAATCAGACTGTGTGTCATAACAACACCTTACATCATGATTAATGTGTCAATATGACTGATTCTGGGAATGAATGACAAAACAGATATATGAATTTGTAGGGTTTTTTTTTTAGGGACAATAATTTATAATAAACACAGAAAGGCAATTGCAGATTACAAACCCAACATGCAGCTAAGCCATGAAAATGGCCGACAGAATAATTGAATTAATCAGCCCTCTTTAAGTGATTGGAAATGCAACAGGATCCAGGCAGCAGGTGGCATGGTACTATTTCTGCCCTACTGGACAACAGGTAAGTGGTAACATGATCTGATAACTGGCAGTTCCTCACATCCTGTTATGTGTGTGTGTGTATGTGCGTGTGGCAGGGGTGACCTAATTAAAGTTGAATATGTCAAGAGCTAAAATATATATTTTGGGGCGTCAGCGACAGTGTGTACAAAAAACAAATGCACATTTGGTATTTGGACCCAAATTTGTTGTATTGCTTTGGAGCAGCAAGGTCCAACTCAGCAAAACTTACTTCTGGAGCCACAACTGACATTATTTAGAGGAAAACCCAAATCTAAAAATGATGCTGAGTTTAAGTGTGTTTACTGATGAACGCCTTGAACCTTTAAATAAGTCTGGGTAGTTAAGTCTCTCACTGCCCTTCCTTTGCCTCTCCTCACAACACAAACACACACACACACCTGTTCTCTCTCCTAATGGGAATCAGAGGGTGCAGGTGACCCGGGGACCCAGTGGATCAAAGAGTAAAGGTGATGCAACACTGAGAAACACGCTTCACATGAAACGCCAAAATAATTGAGAAAATTACGAGATTTCTTGATTTTCTTTTTAGGAGTTATAGATATGTAGATTAAAAAAAAAAAAAGATCAGACTGGCCTATTGGCCATTATTCAGTGACAATAGATCGCACACAAAAATAACCACTATCCATAACTTCTAGTCCATCATTCTACTCAGTGCCTGTTATGTGGAAATCTGCACTAATGTGCAGAATGAAAAACGATAACGACCCGAGGAGCAAAACAGCACAATATTCAAGTATTAATGTGAAATTTCCTCCAAGCTGGCCCTTGCAAAACTTAACCTTGCGTTATCGCAAACCTTATCAAAGCAGTCTGATGCCACAAAGAGGGCATATGGAGAGCTAGCGAAGCTATCTTGCTCCCTAAGACAAAAGGGAAAGTAATGGCTTAGCTATTGTCAACCAGTTGGTGAGGTGAAGGCTGGCTGAGTACACTTTATTTGCAGTTGGGCGTACGCGTTTTGGACGACCAACGAAAGCTGAAAACGCAGACTTGGAACATTACGGCAACATTAGCCTAAAAAATGGGACACCAGCAAGCGTTGTCGGAAGGCATCGCTTGCGTTAGCAACCTAGCAACAACAGACACCTGCTCCTGCTCCAGCTGACCAGTTAGCATCATTCACTAGCCCGGACCTCTGCTGCTACTCAACATGGTAAGTTCAGACAGATAACTCATACATCAAAATGACTTAAAAAAAAAACTGAACAATTTTGGTCAGGTTTAGCCTCGAAGCATTCGGTGAGGATGAACAGCTTCACCCTGCTGGCGAGCAGGACCTCTCACCACAGTGAGTATCCACAGGGAACGTTAGCAAGCAGGCTAACACGTTACAAAGAAACACCCTCGCTAGCAAACTACCCCAGCGAGCCTTCATTCAGCAGCAGACAAAACATTAACCACAAGCGCAGAAAAACCTCGCTCATAAAACCCTACCACGAGACCCAAGAAGCCACTTGCCGTCAGGCTGAAAGAGTAAAGAGTCGAATCAAACCTGAGCCGTGGACTGGTTGATGAAGATGAGGATGGTGGAGGAGGTGGTAATGATGGAGCGAGAGGTTGTTGTTGGTGGGTTACAGTCGCCAGGACTACGGTGACTATGGCGCTGCTTCACTGGGCAACAGTTGCTATAAAACTCATCGGCAGCGCGCAGCCTTACCAGGCAGGTGGGAGGAGCGCACATAAACACGAGTAGATCCGCAATCACACAGAAATACATCTGCTTTAGGAGGCACCGTGAGTGTGTTTTCATGACTGGCCATAATAACACGTATGGTCTGATTATTTGGTAAGTGGTGAATTCTAAATTAGGGTGAACTTCTTTAAGACAGAGAAAATGCTCCTGTGAAGTCCGAAAAATCTAATAGAACTTACTTATTTCACTTATGTTTAATGGTGATTTATTTTCTGATACAATTATTTGATATGATGGCTATAGCAGGGAATTTACATACTATTTGCATTTGATCATTTTGAACAGTTGAATTATTATTCATAGCCATATTACACTCAATCTTTCTACATCAGAGGTAAAATCTTTTTAAAAGACTTGCTTCAAAGTACGAAATCTGATCTTACATGTGTTCAAACATGGCATGTTCTGTTTTTTATTTATCAAAATTAAGAACTGAGCATTTCTGATTCTAAATTTTGCCCAACTTTAGATCAGTCTCCACTTTATCAGCTGCTATAAAGGAATCCTACAAAATGAAGGGATTAAAAAAATGACTGAAACTCCTGAAATATCACTTCAAGAAAGAGTGATTTAATAGTTGCTGTTATTTAACCTGTCAGACCCCACGCTGTGTGAAAACACATTACCAAAAATGTGCCCAGCTATTTCCGATGATGGAACAAGGTGATAGGCCACGCCATGCTTCTCCTTTCTCCTAACTATCATGTTGCGTTTTCCCCCACACAATTCTCAATTTCACAATGAAGAAATCCTTCCTCTTTATTAATTTTGAACTTGCTTTGTTTCTTTACATTTCTCAATGGCAAACTGGTTTGTAAAGAAAAAAAAGGTCATATTTACTCTTTCTATTTCTAAACCTCTAATAAATGTCACATTACTTGCCCTTATATGGAACAAGTTATGATTAGTGATACTAAGTTTGCAAGTGAGTAGTAGTTGTAGTGGAGAGAATGATTGTGCAGATGTAGTAAATGTTTTTGACAAAAAAAAAACTAGAAATATACTTTTAAAAAATGATTTTGCTACATTTAATACTTTGAAACTTTTAATAGTGAGCAAACTAAGTATTGTTAAGCGGCTTCTTACTGAACAAAAAGCTTAACCAACCACCTGTGTCCACTGCACAGCACTTTTTATTTGATTAGCAGTTACTAAACAGATGCTTTTTGGAAAAGCTGTTGTTGTTGTTGCTAAGCAACTGGCGAAACCCCCGTCTGAAGCATGACACTCTAGCTAAAAGAATTATTTTCAAGTAAAACAGTTTGTCCTTTCGGTTTTAGATAAGAAGAACACGCTGTTGTGTAGAGGAGTGCCAACTGGACCCACACAAAATCTTTGTATTAAAGAAACAGATGTGGTTATTCCTGAAAATAAACACTTACTGATTGGCATAAAGCAAGTTTATTTTAAATGGTTATTCCTTAACCAAAGAATGAGCTAATACACGTAAGAAATGGTGCTCTTACCCTTTGACATCTGGTTCAGGTTCACCCACAACCGTGAGCAGCATGAAACGGCAATGGAAACCGAGCATTCTGACAGTTTTTCTACTGAAAAACTAACGAAAAAACTCATTTCAAGCAAAAACATGTTTTTGAGGTTTCACTGTTAAATAAAAGTTCATTTAGGCCATTTCTATTTATCAATGGAAGTTGTGAAACAATTTCACCAGATAGAAAGTTGCTTTTGTGTTATGTCTTGCTACAGTAAAAATGTTAAGTCAGCACTTTGAACTACAGATTAGAAATAGGCAACTATCATAGCAGCTACACTTAATTGAACATAGTCTAATGCAGATTTTGAAGCCTCATCTTGTTCGCTTTTTTAAACATATGCACATGAAATAGAAACAAAGAGGTCCAACTATGTAAAGCCGTTTGCCACGCTTCCAGAGGGCTAACTACAATGCAACGTGCGAATAATCTGCAGTGAAAAACATTCAAAGGCACTGGTTCCATCACGTACACTTTTTTCTGATGCTAGGAAGAGGAGCAATAATACCACATAAGTACTGTATATTCAAAGAAAAGGTAAGACGTGTGAACATTACAGTGAAATGTTAAGGCTGTGTTGTTACTATAGTTACAAAGATATGGTTCTAAGAAAAACTTTAATAAATTATCCTTTGCACACTTTGCTTTGATTGCAGTATTGACATTGTGTAAAATGCCACCAGAAACTACCAGATGTATAACATGTTATACAGAAAATGCATGAAACTGGGAAAGCAAATATCAAAATGCTGCAGGGACAGTCATTGGGTTAATCTGGAGAAGAACCACGGGTGTTGAGTCAGATGATGCATTTACCAAGACTTGAGGAATAAAAATGGACTTCTCCATTCTTAGGATTTAAGATAGTTTCATCACGTAATATCCTTTTATAAATTAAATGTGCTTCAGGATGCTGTAAAATGTCTCATTTAAAAGATCAGGAATACAAAATAGTGCAAAGGTGAGACAGCCATGTCTCTGTGTGAGCAGTATCATCCCTGTGTGTAGATGCATGAGACTTCACTTGTGCCATGGTCTACAGTGAAGTAATTTCTGTCTTCTAAGCCTTGATTTGCAGATCCATCTCCAGTTTGAAAGTGGATACCATATTCTGCAGATGAACAGACAGAAATATACATTTATGAGTTCATACATGAATGCACAGACTTGTGAAATCCATTTGAAATAATGGGCTCATCCTTGATCAGTTGTGTTTAGGTTATATTTGAAAATGCAGTAGCATAGATAAGGCATTTTGAAAGGTTTTCCATTAACAGTAAGTAAGAAAACTCAGCTTATTATCTTTAAACAATACCTATAAGTAAAACTTTGAACATGAAATACTTGTTTTGCAGAGCTCCTTGTAAAGGTGTAAGAAGTGTAACTTCTCGATTATTTGTATACAAACATAGTCAATTTCCTGCTACACAATATCCCCAAAATAATCCCCGTTTTTACTATTGATTTGCATGGAAAACATTCTGTTCCGACAGACTGCTACACCACATATTCTTTTGTTAATAGGCTCTTCATATGAGAAGCTTACACCATTTCTTTTCATGTGAAAAACCCTTTATGAACCCAAAATCTGGGCAGACCTGAAATCTGAGGTGATTCTAAACCTTTGAGTACCTGGGCTGTGATCTGCCACATCAGGAGGCTGGCCGAGCTGCTTCAGATCACAGATGTGCTGTAGGGAGGGTCCACAGGGAGGATGCGGGAGGCAGGTGGAGGAGCAAGGCCCACATGGGTCCCCTGGGATAAGCTGATGAGGGGAAGGATCAACAAACCTGAAATATTTCAAACAATATTTCAACAATCTTGTTTGCCAAAATAAGGTTTACATCTTTTATTGTTAATGAAACTTAATTACTGAAAAGGCACAAAGAACCTTGGAGGCTTACATTTTAGTTAATTAAACCTATTCTTGACGGTGTCATTTCAAGGCTTTTTTGTTTTGTTCTTAATAAAGGATGTTTTTTTTCAAGTTCAGTTTCTTTGATATGCTAAATCAGCTAGAGAAGAACATCACTTTCAGTGGGTCTTCTATATTTGAATTATATAATTGCTCTTTTAAGGGCTGCACAGGGGTGTGGTGATTAGCATCATGGTATCACAGCAAGAGGGAACGGGTGTGTGGAGTTTGGGAGTTTTCTCTAATAAAAACAAGTGTTATAGACAATAGATGGATGTATAAACTGTTTTTAAACCTCTCATGGTAGATGTTGAAATTTAAACGAATCAGGAGAAGTTTAAAACAACAGCAGCCTTTTTAAAACACAAAGACGTCCAGGTTATTGTGTTCTGGTGCAGAGTTTAGCACAGTTGCCTCATGGCAATGAGGTAAAAATAATTTTTATGATGTGCATGTTTTTACACATGCAGCACGGTTAACTTTTCTTCCACTTCCCTTCGCAGCAAGTAAACTGTTTTCATTTCTCACTCCTTGTAGCGAGTGGTCCTTTTTTGCCCCTACAGCATTGAACAATCTAAAGGAATATGGATATTCTCTCAGAAGAACACAACTCCTTCTTTGAGAGGGCTAATTAAACTGATGCTATCCAGCGGCCATGGCAGCTGACATCCCTGCTGTTAGGCGCTGCCAAGTGACACTTTAACATGTTCACTTGAAAATAACAAGAATATTAAACAACCCAAAAGTTTTCTCAAAACAGAGAAAACCTAAGCAGGAACTCAAAGAAAAAAGCGTACGAAAAATGGCAACAAGGATTTTACAATTGATTTAACATGTAAGAAAGTAATTACGACCCTCTATTCTCTCCCATTGGACCTGAAATTGCATTTTCCAGATTTTATGATTCACTCTTTGAATTCCTCAGCAGCTCTTGTCGGTGACTATAGCATCCATTGATGCGAGAGGTTGAGACCAATGAGGCAAGCCGAGGTCTGCTCTCCCAGGCCGATTGTCTGCACAGAATCCTGCAGTGAATGCTTTGGCCTACTGCTGATATGAGAACAATCAAAACCAGCGAGGAGCCATGAGCATCTGGCTGCTCAGGATGACAGAAATCCTTTATCACATGCTTTGAAGTGTGTAGATGAAGAGATGTTTTCCTATGAGTTGACATGCAAAATGTGCTGCTGGCCATTCCAAACCTAAAAAAAGCCTCTTCCTAAGCTCATCAAGGTGCAAAATAGAATTGAAAGTACAAGTTTATCATTTTGATACCATGACAACCAATTCTTTAGTTTCTTGTTCCAGTCCACCAAAAGATGAAAAAACAAACATCGGCCAAGCATTTGAATTAAAGTAAAATTACAAAGATGAGATGGCTGAGTAGCACTAACTTCTCTAATTAAAGCACAGTACTGAAAAAAGAAAAAAAATTGAGTTTAAATTCCTGTAAATGTAGAAATCGACAAATACAACTGTTTGGATGATCTATGTTTTCGTATATCTTTTACATAATTCAATTTACATTCCAACCAGAGCAGCGGCAGTACCTGTAGTTATCTTGTGCAGGGAAGGACAGGGCCAGGTGAGGTCGGCTGTAGAAATCTTGTTCTTGCGTTGCAGCTGAGGAACAGGGATGACAGACACTTCAGGGCTGTGAATCTAATGGATAAACCTATTATGTGCACATGGTTGCAGGGGGATACACTTATGAATCTATTTAATTTTTTTTTCTCGCATCAAACACATTCATGCAAATAGTCCAAGCAAGACTTACAAGAGTATGACTCATGGGAGGCACCGGGAGATAAGTTCAAGTTGTTGTCTAGCCTTGCCAGAGGGGTGAGGTTGGGATGTAGGGGGTGGATGGTTAAACAGTCTGTCAGGGTGTCTTGGGTTGCATCAGCAGAGGATTTCATCTAGAGAAATCACACAAAAGATGTTAGCATAAATAATGATGAGCCGCATAAAAAAGAAGAAATTCCAATAGCATAACAATTCTATTGTTAGCATAATATGCTAGCATCGTTACACTTTTAGTACTGATGCTCTTTGTCTGAAACAATGAAAAAGCCAGAGGCTGCTAGAAAAATGTTTTGAATGAAATATAATCCATTTCAAGCTAAAATTATTTTAGCCCATCTCTGAGAGACAACTGTAGCAGTAAGATGGACGAGCCCTGTTGGCTCCACACGACCTTGGATTGTTTGTCTTATTTTTTGAGTCATTAAACAAGATAAAGACTATAAGCACACAAGCCATGTTATAAAAGAGTGAATGAAGAGTATAGTTATTTCTTTGTAAAAGTCATGTCAAAGTCCTCGTCTCAGTCTAAGAGAATTGTTGTAAACTCTCTGTCACACAGGTCATGGTAATCCTAAGAGCTTGAATAAGAGCAGCCGCGCATATTTGTCTTGCTTCTCAAGAAAAAGAAGATCTGTTGCCAAGAGGAACAAGCGGAGTTACCCTTATTAAAGCTTTTAGCTCTTCAGGAAGGACCAAAAGCTGCTAGTTCACCTCAAAAAACCTACAACCAAATTCTATTGCTGACAGCGCTGGATGCAGAGGATTTGATCTTCTTTCATCTTTCACCACAGTTACAGTTTAGTGCCAGTTTTACAAACGTTTGGACAGTAAAAATCTGAAATAAAAACATTCAATAATTTCTAAAACTCATTATTCATTCATATTATAACACAGAATACTAAGAATTATAATACATCAAAATATATGCTCATGGCTGGTCAGTAAATTAGTTGTAGGTTAAGTATTCTTAGAAAATAGAATGAAAGACAAACTACATTTTAAAAAACACACCTTTCATAACACTCTGTCTACTTCCTTCTCACATTTACAGGCACGACACGGAATACAGAATGAAGAATTATGTCCAATTGCATGCATTTTATGCTTTATGCACACTACGCTCTGACTTATTGGCAGAGACTGGCAGACAGCATGCTTACAAGGGTTTGTGTACAGACAGTAGGCTAAGATGAAGTGATCATTGTAGGGTGCAAATATTACCTGCAATCACCCATGAAATTACAACAAACATTTGTAATATATGACAGAAGTTTTTTGTGCAGGAGACTTTGTGAATTGTCTCTTTATTTAGTAACAACCCACCTTCTTTTTTTCCCTTGTATCTATGGTGACATAAACCCCAGAGCTAAAAAGCATTTATTACACATATGTTAAAATCGTAACTGATGTATCGTGCTGTGAAGTGGCTCCCAGTGAGTAAAAAAGAAAGAAACAAGGCAGGATCAGAGGGACGATATGACAACCGACATAATTAAGAATGTTTTTTTTTTTTTGCAAGGCCTATTTCTGTCCCGGTTAACAATCTACCTGTATGCACACCTTTAATTAAAGGTAATAACATCATCTGTGTATGGTTCATTTGCAGAGCTAACATAGTGGGATGCAAAGTTGTCAGAGAGATAATTAAGATGAAAGAAAGCCCAATGAACTAAAATATGTGAAATACAGTATATTGGAGGGGCTTAAACTGATCAAGTTTGTGATATTAAGTAAGGTAAGCCTGCTTGTGAAATTAAACTCACAAATGCAAACAGCAGACAGATAGTGACTGCCTATCAGTGTCAACATTCACAAACTAAAATATTTCCCGGAACATTATAATGTAATTTTCTCATATTCTTGAACCTGGAGTCAACGCAGTTAAAACTAAGGGGCGAGTTTCCACACAGTACTTGCCTTCTTCCGTAACTGTTGCTCTTTAGCTGAATGGGACCTCATGTGCTTCCTCAGTGAACTGGGATCAGTGTAGCGCTTTGCACAGCCGGGCACTTGGCATGCATACGGCTTCTGTACAACCACAGACATACAAACACAAATTGGAGTACACACCGATGCACACAACCCAAACAGCATCTGTAATTATACATGTGTTTATGCCGGATGCCACTCACTGTGTCCAGGTGTGTGCGCTGGTGTTTAGCCCTGTCACTAGAGTTGCTGAAAGCCTTGTAGCATCCCGGGTGCTGACACATGTAGGGTTTCTCCCCGGTGTGACTGCGCAGGTGGATCTTCAGGTTTTCGAGGCGAGAGAAAGCCTTCTTACATCCCTCAAACTGTGGTTGCATACACAAAGAGTGGTTGAAGCCGGGTGCAGCCATAGACTAGACAAGACATTTTTGCTGTTGGCTCCACCCTCTGCAATTTTTTACATAAAATATAATAGACACTGATACTGCGTAGTGAGAGTGTCAGTATGTATGCTGGAATTATCACAAACAAAAGGCAGATACTCTCCATGTGTGGGAGGAAATAGAAGGGGAACTCCAGAGCCCCTTGGAGTAGGAAAAAATAGTGCCACTTAGTTTCAGGTGCATTCCAAGCCTGGACTAAGCTGCTCATTGCTAGTTTTACGGTTGGCTGGAATAAATCAGTAGACCAATGATAGGTCCAAACATTTGAAACAGACAGGTGCAACACTATTATACAAGTGTATTAAGATGTCCAAATTGTATATGTTTTTACTGGTTTTATTACTATTCAGTAAATACGACCATCAGATAACTAACTAACTACATACATTAATTAACTCTTTTGTGATCCTGTATTTCTTACGAATGACTGTAACTTTGTTTGGAGGATTTCAGTTTAAGATACAGCAAGAGGTTCATACAACCCTAAAATTCTGTGAAGTTTGGGTAACTTAGGCACACTAAACAGAATCATTCACTGTGAAACATTTAACCTCGCCATAATAAAACTTTATCTCTATGTGAGCGATGCAAAGGTACAACTGTTAAAGAAGCCTCAAAGACACCATCATAAGCCCACAAAGATAGCTAAAAACAGTAAAATGATGTGGAGCGTGGGGCATAATAATCAAAGTCTTGCATCTCAGAACAAAGTCAGGCGCACATAATTTTAAACTGCTTAAAATGCATTCTCCCTCTGTGCTCATGCTCAGAATGATCGAACTACAAACAGTGAATGTTCTTGAAAGGCTTTTTACAGCCACAGCCCTTGCCTTTTCTAGGAACAACAACAAACATGAAGCAGTTTTTAGACACTGATTGTAAATGTAACACGATTTACTTTGGTTTGCCTGTAGTGTTTATGTGGATACAAGTTTTGACTTTAAATAATTTCAAAATCTGATTTGACTAGATGGATACGTTTGACATAGGCAGTGTCACCAGCAGGGGTCAGTGTTTATACACACATATACCCCTGATCTAGTGTGTTTTTGATCGTGTCTTGCATCACCTTGACAGCACTTTGGAAGCTATCAGTTGTACACACACACACACACACACACACACACACACACACACAC